>JAXCGZ010016265.1:0-12500 GCA_037179515.1 Halocaridina rubra
GTTTATGTCCTCACTCAACTTAGTCTCTGTAATTGCTACTATATCTGCCTTACTGTTGTGAATCCTATCTTTTAATTCTACTGCCTTACCAGCTAATCCATCAGCATTTGTGTATAACAATCTTAATGAGGCCCCATCCCCTGATCTTCTGTCATTATCTTCTTTATCTCCCCTTTGTCTGGAAGTACTCTGTAACGAAAATTTTTCTTCTCTTCTTCATTTCTTTCATAATTTAACCTTCTTGCCTCTTGCAACAAGTTTTTGATCTTTCCCATCTCTTCCTGTGTTCTGTATCGTCTAATGAACACTTCTTTGCATTCTTGAAGGTCTTTTACACTTTTTTTTCTCAACAATATTTCCCTACATGTTTCCCCTCTCTCAAAGGTTACTTTTGTTGGTCTCGGCTTTCCTTCCCTCAAATATTTACCTAGTTGGTGTATGTTTACAATATCCTCAGGACCACATACTACTCCAAGCTTTCTTATCAGGTCTACAACCTTAGCTTTATTTTCTTCAAGTCTCCCCCGCCATGTTGGCTCCTGGGATTCACTTATGCCTGAGATTACCACTGTCTTCTCCTTATCAAGTGCCTGTCTGATGAGTGGGTTTGCCCTTTCCATCACAACGTCTTTCATTTTTTCGATTACTGTCTCTTTATAGTCAACTGTTTGTATGTTTTCCAGTGCCACCACCTTTACAGCCTCTTTTACTGCCACATTCCCCTTTAGTGCATCAGCAAAGGAAGTTTTCATGGCATCATTTTCCATATTCAGCTCCTGGAACTCTTTTCTGAACTGTTCAATGTTTTCCTTAATCTGGACATTCCAAGCAGCAATCTCGTCTCTCTTAGAAGAGAGCAGTGAACTAACATCTAATTCCTTTAGGTTGTCATTCAGCTGTTTGTTTTTATCTTCTTGTTTAGAAATTCTAGATTCTAGTTGACTCTTTTCCCCTTCCAGCTTCTTTATTCTTTTTTGTAGTTCCTTTCTCTCCTGCCCTTGTGCTTTATTTGCTTCCTCCAAAGATCTTATTTGTTCTCTGAGTGTTTCATTCTCTTTCATTTCTCCATCCATATTCCGAATTTTATCATCAAGGCTTATAACCATTTCCTCTAACTTCTTGATTCTCTGTTTAGGTCTCCTGATGGCTACCCCTTCTCCCGACCCATGGGTGGGAGAGGTTTGGGACAGAGATGGCCTCATTTTTATGTTCTCCCTCTCACAGAATATAGAAAGAAGACGAGAAAGAGGAAAAAAAAATAGAGAAAAACTTTTAATTGAGCTTCAAACAGAATTTTTATATCTCCATATAAGTGCTATTTAGTGACACAGTTTATCTCTTTTCTGGTAACACACATCTTAACTTAAAAACTTGACCATGGTAATTTAAGTATAAAAAGAAAAAGAAAAAACAAAAGTCAAACCTGTGCTTACGGGAAAGAGCCCAAAGCTCGTATCCTCCCGTCTCCTAATCGGTTCCATTTTGCACTTAGTGATACCATACCTGTCCTTAAAACTATGGATTGAGATAGCATTATCTATCTCCCCGCTTAGCGAATTCCAATTACAGCCTCTCATCATAACTGAGACTGCGTATTTCTGGCATCAGTTTCGTGGCATGTCTTTGAACTTTTTCAAGTTAAGCTTAGTGCTTTTTCAAGGGCGGATTCCAAAAGGGGACTGCATATTCAAGTTTTTGGCCTCACATAGGTTACATAAATATTTCTGAACATTTCCTTGTCCAAGTGCCTGAAGGCTACCCTTATATTTGATAAGAAATCATATGCTGCCCTTACTATGCCAGTTATATGTATTTTTGGAGACAAATCCGCCATTATGTTTACTCCTAGATCTCTCTCACTTTCTGTCTCTTAAAGTTGTACCCCTGCTTTTGAGTATTCAAGCTTGGGCTTTCTTGCACTTGTACCCATTCTCATTACCTTTCTGTTTGAAGTATTTAATTTTATTAGCCACTTTTCTGACCGCTCATGGAGACAATTTAGATCTTCCTGAAGTTCTCTACTATTGTTTTCATCTCTAACTTTCTTCACAATCTTTGCATCATCTGCAAACATATTCATGAATGAATTTACAGACTCGGTAGGTCATTTACATATTCAAGGAACAAAAGTGGCCCTAAAACTGAACCATGTGGAACTCCACTACTAACTCTTCTCCATTCATACACTGTCTTACTCTAACCCTCTGTTCCCTTCCTCCTAAGTAAGTGTTTATCCATTCAAAGACATTTTCACCTATTCTAGCCATTCCTTGCAGCTTTCTATTAAATCTCCCGTGTGGAACAGTGTCAGATGCTTTCTGAAAGTCTAGGAATATGCAATGTGCCCAACTCTCTCTTTCCTGTAAGATTCGGCTTACCCCATCATAATATTCTAATAAGTTTGTTACTGTTGATCTACCTTTTCTGAAGCTATGTTGTGTCACTGACAAAAAGTTGAAGGATTCCAAGTGAAGAGAGATATGATTCCTTATGTATGTATGTATGTATGTGATTACCTAATTGTGATTACCTAATTGTGTTTACGGGAAAGAGCCCAAAGCTCGTATCTTCCCGTCTCCTCATCGGTTCCATTTTAGACTTAGTGATACTTATCATACCTGTCCTTAAAACTATGGATTGAGATAGCATTAACTACCTCCTCGCTTAGCCAATTCCAATTATCAACTACTCTTACACTGAAAAAGTATTTCCTTACATCCTGTAAAGAAGTTTTCTTACGAAGCTTCAAACTATGACCTCTAGTTCTAGAGCCAGCCATATCAAAATATCGATCCCTATCCACTCTATCATAACCATGAAGGAATTTAAAGACTGTCATCATATCCCCCCTCACTCTTCTAGCTTCGAGTGATGGTAAGTCTAATTCCCTCAGCCTCTCATCATAACTGAGATTGCGTATTTCTGGCACCAGTTTCGTGGCATGTCTTTGAACTTTTTCAAGCTTAGCTATGTGCTTTTTCAAGTGCGGATTCCAAAAGGGGGCTGCATATTCGAGTTTTGGCCTCACATAGGTTACATAAATATTTCTGAACATTTCCTTGTCCATGTGCCTGAAGGCTACCCTTACATTTGATAAAAATGCATATGCTGCCCTTACTATGCCATTTATATGTATTTCTGGAGACAAATCTGCCAGTATGTTTACTCGTGGATCTCTCTCATTTTCTGTCTCTTGAAGTTGTACTCCAGCCACCGAGTAGTCAAGCTTGGGCCTTCTTGCACTCGTACCCATTCTCATTACCTTACATTTTGAAGTATTGAATTTCATTAGCCACTTTTCTGACCACTCATGCAGATTATTTGGATCCTCCTGAAGTTCTCTACCATTGTTCTCGTTTTTTACTTTCTTCACAATCTTTGCATCATCTGCAAACATATTCATGAATGAATTTACAGACTCTGGTAGGTCATTTACATATACAAGGAACAAAAGTGGCCCTAAAACTGAACCCTGTGGAACTCCACTACTAACTCTTCTCCATTCAGACACTGAGTGTCTTACTCTAACCCTCTGTTCCCTTCCTTCTAAGTAAGTTTTTATCCATTCCAAAACATTTCCACCTATTCTAGCCATTGATTCCAGCTTCCTAATAAGTCTCCCATGTGGAACAGTGTCAAACGCTTTCTGGAAGTCTAGGAATATGCAATCTGCCCAGCCCTCTCTTTCCTGTAAGATTTGGCTTACCTCATCATAAAATTCTAATAAGTTTGTTACTGTTGATCTACCTTCTCTGAAGCCATGTTGCCTCACTGACAAAAAGTTGAAGGATTCCAAGTGAAGAGAGATATGTTTCCTTAGTAGTTTCTCCATAACTTTGCAGACTATGCTGGTCAAGGAAACTGGTCTATAGTTCAGAGCCGTATCCCTCCTTCCCTTTTTGAAGATAGGTATCACATTTGCTTGTTTCCAGCATCTTGGAATCTCCCCCGACTCCAGTGACTCCTTAAATATGATACTTAGTGCCACTGATATTGTGTTTGCGCATTTTTTAAGCACATGAGGGCATATGTCATCGGGACCTGTAGCTTTATGAACATCTAAATCCATCAGCGCTTTGCATACCTCTGTGGGTGTAAGGTTGATGTTCTCTAATACCGGCCCTTGAGCTTCTATCACTCGGGAAAGAGCCCAAAGCTCGTATCTTCCCGTCTCCTGATCGGTTCCATTTTTAGACTTAGTGATACTTATCATACCTGTCCTTAAAACTATGGATTGAGGTAGCATTAACTACCTCCTCGCTTAGCGAATTCCAATTATCAACTACTCTTACACTGAAAAAGTATTTCCTTACATCCTGCAAACAAGTTTTCTTCCGAAGCTTCAAACTATGACCTCTAGTTCTAGAGCCAGCCATATCGAAATATCGATCCCTATCCACTCTATCATAACCATGAAGGAATTTAAAGACTGTCACCATATCCCCCCTTACTCTTCTAGCTTCGAGTGATGGCAAGTCTAATTCCCTCAGCCTCTCATCATAACCGAGATTGCGTATTTCTGGCACCAGTTTCGTGGCATGTCTTTGAACTTTTTCAAGCTTAGCTATGTGCTTTTTCAAGTGCGGATTCCAAAAGGGGGCTGCATATTCGAGTTTTGGCCTCACATAGGTTACATAAATATTTCTGAACATTTCCTTGTCCATGTGCCTGAAGGCTACCCTTACATTTGATAAGAATGCATATGCTGCCCTTACTACGCCATTTATATGTATTTCTGGAGACAAATCTGCCAATATGTTTACTCCTAGATCTCTCTCATTTTCTGTCTCCTGAAGTTGTACTCCAGCCACCGAGTAGTCAAGCTTGGGCCTTCTTGCACTTGTACCCATTCTCATTACCTTACATTTTGAGGTATTGAATTTCATTAGCCACTTTTCTGACCACTCATGCAGATTATTTAGATCCTCCTGAAGTTCTCTACCATTGTTCTCGTTTTTTACTTTCTTCACAATCTTTGCATCATCTGCAAACATATTCATGAATGAATTTACAGACTCTGGTAGGTCATTTACATATACAAGGAACAAAAGTGGCCCTAAAACTGAACCCTGTGGAACTCCACCACTAACTCTTCTCCATTCAGACACTGAGTGTCTTACTCTAACCCTCTGTTCCCTTCCTTCTAAGTAAGTTTTTATCCATTCCAAGACATTTCCACCTATTCTAGCCATTGATTGCAGCTTCCTAATAAGTCTCCCATGTGGAACAGTGTCAAACGCTTTCTGGAAGTCTAGGAATATGCAATCTGCCCAGCCCTCTCTTTCCTGTAAGATTTGGCTTACCTCATCATAAAATTCTAATAAGTTTGTTACTGTTGATCTTCCTTCTCTGAAGCCATGTTGCCTCACTGACAAAAAGTTGAAGGATTCCAAGTGAAGAGAGATATGTTTCCTTAGTAGTTTCTCCATAACTTTGCAAACTATGCTGGTCAAGGAAACTGGTCTATAGTTCAGAGCCGTATCCCTCCTTCCCTTTTTGAAGATAGGTATCACATTTGCTTGTTTCCAGCATCTTGGAATCTCCCCCGACTCCAATGACTCCTTAAATATGATACTTAGTGCCACTGATATTGTGTTTGCGCATTTTTTAAGCACATGAGGGGATATGTCATCAGGACCTGTAGCTTTATGAACATCTAAATCCATCAGCGCTTTGCATACCTCTGTGGCTGTAAGGTTGATGTTCTCTAATACCGGCCCTTGAGCTTCTATCACTGCAATCTGAGGGGGTGGGGTATTTTCTACTGTAAATACTGACTGAAACTCCTTGTTCAATTCTTTGCAGATCTCTTCGTCCGTCTCAGTGATGCTTCCATCCGCTCTCTTTAGCCTTAAAACCTGTTCTTTTACCTTCAGTTTTCCTCTGATAAAGCTGTGGAAAAGCTTGGGATTTTCTTTAGCCTTCCTGGTGATGTCCCTCTCATAATCTTTCTCTGCCTCTCTCCTTTTACTTAGGTAGTCGTTTCTTGCTCTTTTGTAGGTTTGCCAGGCATTTATGTTTTTTCTCCTCCTATACCTTTTCCAGCATTTGTCTCTCCACTCCTTAGCTCTTTTACACCCATTATCGAACCATTTCTCTCTGGCATGAATTACACCTACTTTGGTGACAGGTATGCAGCAATCTACTATCTTCCCATATTTCTCACAAAAGATGTCATACATTTCTTGTACAGATTTGTTGTAAAATAAGGTTCTCCAGTCAATAACTGCAAAAAGCTCATTCATTTTGATGTAATCTCCTTTCTGATAGTTCCTCCTCATGTCCTCAGTGCCTCTACTCTCAGGAAGAATGTCTTCAATGATATACTCCATCAACAACACACAGTGGTCACTCTTTCCAATTGGTGGTTCATACTCAATATTTTCAATATCCAACACATTATCTGTGAACACCAGATCAAGTAGTGATGGCTCATCCCCACCCCTGGCTCTTGTTGGTTCCATTACATGTTGGTGTAGGAAATTCCCTTGTACGCAATCTAGGAATCTTGCCCCAAAGGAGTCCTCACCACTGTGTGGGTCAAGATTTATCCAATCTATCTCTTTATGATTAAAGTCTCCCATAATCAAAATCCTACATTTTTTCTCCCGCGCCATGTTAACAACTGAGTTTATGACTTCAATCGTACCTATATGACTTTCCTCATAAATTTCAAGCCTATTTTGGTTCCTTGGTGGGTTGTATACAACAGTTATTATAATGCTCTCTGACCCAGTATTTATGCGAGCAACGAGAAATTCCCTGAACTCACTTTCTATAGCCAAGTTTATCTCTTCAACTTGAATCCTCTCACTTATGAGCAGTGCTATCCCTCCACCAGTCCTCTCAGATCTTTCGACCCTTAGTATTCTGAAGCCCTTAGGAAAAACTGTGACACTGTTTATGTCCTCACTCAACTTAGTCTCTGTAATTGCTACTATATCTGCCTTACTGTTGTGAATCCTATCTTTTAATTCTACTGCCTTACCAGCTAATCCATCAGCATTTGTGTATAACAATCTTAATGAGGCCCCATCCCCTGATCTTCTGTCATTATCTTCTTTATCTCCCCTTTGTCTGGAAGTATTCCGTAACGAAAATTTTTCTTCTCTTCTTCATTTCTTTCATCATTTAACCTTCTTGCCTCTTGCAACAAGTTTTTGATCTTTCCCATCTCTTCCTGTGTTCTGTATCGTCTAATGAACACTTCTTTGCATTCTTGAAGGTCTTTTAGACTTTTTTTTCTCAACAATATTTCCCTACATGTCTCCCCTCTCTCAAAGGTTACTTTTGTTGGTCTCGGCTTTCCTTCCCTCGAATATTTACCTAGTTGGTGTATGTTTACAATATCCTCAGGACCACATACTACTCCAAGCTTTCTTATCAGGTCTACAACGTTAGCTTTATTTTCTTCAAGTCTCCCCTGCCATGTTGGCTCCTGGGATTCACTTATGCCTGAGATTACCACTGTCTTCTCCTTATCAAGTGCCTGTCTGATGAGTGGGTTTGCCCTTTCCATCACAACGTCTTTCATTTTTTCGATTACTGTCTCTTTATAGTCAACTGTTTGTATGTTTTCCAGTGCCACCACCTTTACAGCCTCTTTTACTGCCACATTCCCCTTTAGTGCATCAGCAAAGGACGTTTTCATGGCATCATTTTCCATATTCAGCTCCTGGAACTCTTTTCTGAACTGTTCAATGTTTTCCTTAATCTGAACATTCCAAGCAGCAATCTCGTCTCTCTCAGAAGATAGCAGTGAACTAACATCTAATTCCTTTAGGTTGTCATTTAGCTGTTTGTTTTTATCTTCTTGATTAGAAATTCTAGATTCTAGTTGACTCTTTTCCCCTTCCAGCTTCTTTATTCTTTTTTCTAGTTCCTTTCTCTCCTGCCCTTGTGCTTTATTTGCTTCCTCCAAAGATCTTATTTGTTCTCTGAGTGTTTCATTCTCTTTCATTTCTCCATCCATATTCCGAATTTTATCATCAAGGCTTGTAACCATTTCCTCTAACTTCTTGATTCTCTGTTTAAGTCCTCTGATGACTACCCCTTCTCCCGACCCATGGGTGGGAGAGGTTTGGGACAGAGATGGCTTCATTTTTATGTTCTCCCTCTCACAGAATATAGAAAGAAGACGAGAAAGAGGAAAAAAAAAAAAAAGAGAAAAACTTCTAATTTACCTTCACACAGAATTTTTATATCTCCATATAAGTGCTATTTAGTGACTCAGTTTGTCTCCCTTCTGGTAACACACATCTTAACTTAAAAACTTGACCATGGTAATTTAAGTATAAAAAGAAAAAGAAAAACAAAAGTCAAACCTGAAGGAAAATTCGAATTTGTGTTCGAGGTGGCACCCACCTGTTTCTGTTATATATTCTTCCTAACTGATAAACTGACTTGCTAACCAAGATATGTTATCACGGGATTTAGACTTTACATTTAACTCAATATATATACAAAATAACAAAATAGCAAACGAGAAAGCTAAAAGAAAAGCAAAAAAAAATGAAGAAAATAGGACTGCTGTACTACTTGGCAACTTAACTCAGTACTGTTGACAGGTGGGTATTTGGTAATTTTTTTTTCTTTTATTATTAAATTTTTTCGTGTATCAAACTAACTAACTAGTTAATATAAATGGGAAGGATACTGTTTTTAACAATATATAGAACCACAGGATCAGGTAAAACGGCTTAAGAGCTTTCCCCAGTTTACACAAAAAATTAGGTAATGTGGTGTGAGGCTCCACGTCTGGCAACTCTTCTAGATTTCCCTCAAGGCAGAATCTGGACGGCAGCTTCTCTCTCTTCCTCACGAAAAAGTTCTCAATTTTTTTCCTTTAATATGAACAGTCTCGTCTTACAACAAATATTAGTTTTTGTACTCACAATACTCTGCAGGATTTCAGATTTTTGGAAATTATGGTAAAGTTTTCCACTAAGCACTTTAGTCACTCGAAACAGTTTAAATTTTAAGAGGAGCAATTCCGTGTGTCACTGAACGCGCGGTGTATGAACGTGTGTGTGTGTGTGTGGTGTGTGTGTGTGTGTGTGTGTGTGTGTGTGTGTGTGTGTGTGTGTGTGTGTGTGTGTGTGTGTGTGTGTGTGTGTGTGTGTGTGTCACTTAAAACACCGCGACATTAAGTAGATAAATCGAAAGTAATCTCCTCTAAGGGACTACCGGAGAGAAAATGGTTAAAATTTTGGTCATAAAAATACCCGTAAACAAGTCAGTGGTAAAATAGTATTCTTTAAGCATATGATAGAAAGTCTTGCATATCCCAGCAAGACAACGACTATTTTCAATTATTTATATTAATATTAACAAATACATTTAATAGAAATCGTAAAAAGAGACTTATAATATTAAAAATCATTCAGTGACAATATTTGCTTAATTTTTTTCAACTTGACCCAGCTTGACCCTTATATCACACCAAGCTTAACGAGGATAATATTCCAGGCTTTAAGCTTCAAGAACTTTTGCCAGTATTTTTAAATGAGTTTTGTGCTCACATTCACAAACACACATACACGAGTTCAATACATGCACAGACACTTGGTATATAGTAGCAGAGCCGTAGGTCAGCCATGTATGTATATTGTGATGGTGTTGTCTGTTCCATTAGTTTATAATGACCATTAAAAGAGCACATTTAAACTGCTGAAATGGAAGTGTATTGTAGACTATTCATGCACACACACACACACACACACACACACACACACACACACACACACACACACACACACACGCATATACACATACACACAAACACACACCGCGCGTTCAGTGACACACGGAATTGCTCCTCTTAAATTTTAAACTGTTTCGAGTGACTAAAGTGCTTAGTGGAAAACTTTACCATAATTTCCATAAATCTGAAATCGTGCAGAGTATTGTGAGTACAAAAACTAATATTTGTTGTAAGACGAGACTGTTCATATTAAAGGAAAAAAATTGAGAACTTTTTCGTGAGGAAGAGAGAGAAGCTGCCGTCCAGTTTCTGCCTTGAGGGAAATCTAGAAGAGTTGCCAGACGTGGAGCCTCACACCACATTACCTAATTTTTTGTGTAAACTGGGGAAAGCTCTTAAGCCGTTTTACCTGATCCTGTGGTTCTATATATTGTTAAAAACAGTATCCTTCTCATTTATATTAACTAGTTAGTTAGTTTGATACACGAAAAAATTGAATAATAAAAGAAAAAAAAAATACCAAATACCCACCTGTCAACAGTACTGAGTTAAGTTGCCAAGTAGTACAGCAGTCCTATTTTCTTCATTTTTTTGCTTTTCTTTTAGCTTTCTCGTTTGCTATTTTGTTATTTTGTATATATATTGAGTTAAATGTAAAGTCTAAATCCCGTGATAACATATCTTGGTTAGCAAGTCAGTTTATCAGTTAGGAAGAATATATAACAGAAACAGGTGGGTGCCACCTCGAACACAAATTCGAATTTTCCTTCAGGTTTGACTTTTGTTTTTCTTTTTATTTTTATACCTAAATTACCATGGTCAAGTTTTTAAGTTAGTGTGGTTACCAGAAAGGAGGCAAACTAAGTCACTAAATAGCACTTATATGGAGATATAAAAATTCTGTGTGAAGGTAAATTAGAAGTTTTTCTCTTTTTTCTTTTTTTTTTTTCCTCTTTCTCGTCTTCTTTCTATATTCTGTGAGAGGGAGAACATAAAAATGAAGCCATCTCTGTCCCAAACCTCTCCCACCCATGGGTTGGGAGAAGGGGTAGTCATCAGAGGACTTAAACAGAGAATCAAGAAATTAGAGGAAATGGTTACAAGCCTTGATGATAAAATTCGGAATATGGATGGAGAAATGAAAGAGAATGAAACACTCAGAGAACAAATAAGATCTTTGGAGGAAGCAAATAAAGCACAAGGGCAGGAGAGAAAGGAACTAGAAAAAAGAATAAAGAAGCTGGAAGGGGAAAAGAGTCAACTAGAATCTAGAATTTCTAAACAAGAAGATAAAAACAAACAGCTAAATGACAACCTAAAGGAATTAGATGTTAGTTCACTGCTATCTTCTGAGAGAGACGAGATTGCTGCTTGGAATGTTCAGATTAAGGAAAACATTGAACAGTTCAGAAAAGAGTTCCAGGAGCTGAATATGGAAAATGATGCCATGAAAACGTCCTTTGCTGATGCACTAAAGGGGAATGTGGCAGTAAAAGAGGCTGTAAAGGTGGTGGCACTGGAAAACATACAAACAGTTGACTATAAAGAGACAGTAATCGAAAAAATGAAAGACGTTGTGATGGAAAGGGCAAACCCACTCATCAGACAGGCACTTGATAAGGAGAAGACAGTGGTAATCTCAGGCATAAGTGAATCCCAGGAGCCAACATGGCAGGGGAGACTTGAAGAAAATAAAGCTAACGTTGTAGACCTGATAAGAAAGCTTGGAGTAGTATGTGGTCCTGAGGATATTGTAAACATACACCAACTAGGTAAATATTCGAGGGAAGGAAAGCCGAGACCAACAAAAGTAACCTTTGAGAGAGGGGAGACATGTAGGGAAATATTGTTGAGAAAAAAAAGTCTAAAAGACCTTCAAGAATGCAAAGAAGTGTTCATTAGACGATACAGAACACAGGAAGAGATGGGAAAGATCAAAAACTTGTTGCAAGAGGCAAGAAGGTTAAATGATGAAAGAAATGAAGAAGAGAAGAAAAATTTTCGTTACGGAATACTTCCAGACAAAGGGGAGATAAAGAAGATAATGACAGAAGATCAGGGGATGGGGCCTCATTAAGATTGTTATACACAAATGCTGATGGATTAGCTGGTAAGGCAGTAGAATTAAAAGATAGGATTCACAACAGTAAGGCAGATATAGTAGCAATTACAGAGACTAAGTTGAGTGAGGACATAAACAGTGTCACAGTTTTTCCTAAGGGCTTCAGAATACTAAGGGTCGAAAGATCTGAGAGGACTGGTGGAGGGATAGCACTGCTCATAAGTGAGAGGATTCAAGTTGAAGAAATAAACTTGGCTATAGAAAGTGAGTTCAGGGAATTTCTTGTTGCTCGCATAAATACTGGGTCAGAGAGCATTATAATAACTGTTGTATACAACCCACCAAGGAACCAAAATAGGCTTGAAATTTATGAGGAAAGTCATATAGGTACGATTGAAGTCATAAACTCAGTTGTTAACATGGCGCGGGAGAAAAAATGTAGGATTTTGATTATGGGAGACTTTAATCATAAAGAGATAGATTGGATAAATCTTGACCCACACAGTGGTGAGGACTCCTTTGGGGCAAGATTCCTAGATTGCGTACAAGGGAATTTCCTACACCAACATGTAATGGAACCAACAAGAGCCAGGGGTGGGGATGAGCCATCACTACTTGATCTGGTGTTCACAGATAGTGTGTTGGATATTGAAAATATTGAGTATGAACCACCAATTGGAAAGAGTGACCACTGTGTGTTGTTGATGGAGTATATCATTGAAGACATTCTTCCTG
>JAXCGZ010016265.1:17500-24846 GCA_037179515.1 Halocaridina rubra
AGTTTTCTTACGAAGCTTCAAACTATGACCTCTAGTTCTAGAGCCAGCCATATCGAAATATCGATCCCTATCCACTCTATCATAACCATGAAGGAATTTAAAGACTGTCACCATATCCCCCCTTACTCTTCTAGCTTCGAGTGATGGCAAGTCTAATTCCCTCAGCCTCTCATCATAACCGAGATTGCGTATTTCTGGCACCAGTTTCGTGGCATGTCTCTGAACTTTTTCAAGCTTAGCTATGTGCTTTTTCAAGTGCGGATTCCAAAAGGAGGCTGCATATTCGAGTTTTGGCCTCACATAGGTTACATAAATATTTCTGAACATTTCCTTGTCCATGTGCCTGAAGGCTACCCTTACATTTGATAAGAATGCATATGCTGCCCTTACTACGCCATTTATATGTATTTCTGGAGACAAATCTGCCAGTATGTTTACTCCTAGATCTTTCTCATTTTCTGTCTCTTGAAGTTGTACTCCAGCCACCGAGTAGTCAAGCTTGGGCCTTCTTTCACTTGTACCCATTCTCATTACCTTACATTTTGAGGTATTGAATTTCATTAGCCACTTTTCTGACCACTCATGCAGATTATTTAGATCCTCCTGAAGTTCTCTACCATTGTTCTCGTTTTTTACTTTCTTCACAATCTTTGCATCATCTGCAAACATATTCATGAATGAATTTACAGACTCTGGTAGGTCATTTACATATACAAGGAACAAAAGTGGCCCTAAAACTGAACCCTGTGGAACTCCACTACTA
The DNA here is from genome assembly GCA_037179515.1 of Halocaridina rubra. NCBI lineage: Eukaryota > Metazoa > Arthropoda > Malacostraca > Decapoda > Atyidae > Halocaridina > Halocaridina rubra. The sequence continues at coordinate 18,264 of JAXCGZ010016265.1, forward strand.
ACTCTTCTCCATTCAGACACTGAGTGTCTTACTCTAACCCTCTGTTCCCTTCCTTCTAGGTAAGTTTTTATCCATTCCAATACATTTCCACCTATTCTAGCCATTGATTGCAGCTTCCTAATAAGTCTCCCATGTGGAACAGTGTCAAACGCTTTCTGGAAGTCTAGGAATATGCAATCTGCCCAGCCCTCTCTTTCCTGTAAGATTTGGCTTACCTCATCATAAAATTCTAATAAGTTTGTTACTGTTGATCTTCCTTCTCTGAAGCCATGTTGCCTCACTGACAAAAAGTTGAAGGATTACAAGCGAAGAGAGATATGTTTCCTTAGTAGTTTCTCCATAACTTTGCAAACTATGCTGGTCAAGGAAACTGGTCTATAGTTCAGAGCCGTATCCCTCCTTCCCTTTTTGAAGATAGGTATCACATTTGCTTGTTTCCAGCATCTTGGAATCTCCCCCGACTCCAGTGACTCCTTAAATATGATACTTAGTGCCACTGATATTGTGTTTGCGCATTTTTTAAGCACATGAGGGGATATGTCATCAGGACCTGTAGCTTTATGAACATCTAAACCCATCAGCGCTTTGCATACCTCTGTGGCTGTAAGGTTGATGTTCTCTAATACCGGCCCTTGAGCTTCTATCACTGCAATCTGAGGGGGTGGGGTATTTTCTACTGTAAATACTGACTGAAACTCCTTGTTCAATTCTTTGCAGATCTCTTCGTCCGTCTCAGTGATGCTTCCATCCGCTCTCTTTAGCCTTAAAACCTGTTCTTTTACCTTCAGTTTTCCTCTGATAAAGCTGTGGAAAAGCTTGGGATTTTCTTTAGCCTTCCTGGTGATGTCCCTCTCATAATCTCTCTCTGCCTCTCTCCTTTTACTTAGGTAGTCATTTCTTGCTCTTTTGTAGGTTTGCCAGGCATTTATGTTTTTTCTCCTCCTATACCTTTTCCAGCATTTGTCTCTCCACTCCTTAGCTCTTTTACACCCATTATCGAACCATTTCTCTCTGGCATGAATTACACCTACTTTGGTGACAGGTATGCAGCAATCTACTATCTTCCCATATTTCTCACAAAAGATGTCATACATTTCTTGTACAGATTTGTTGTAAAATAAGGTTCTCCAGTCAATAACTGCAAAAAGCTCATTCATTTTGATGTAATCTCCTTTCGGATAGTTCCTCCTCATGTCCTCAGTGCCTCTACTCTCAGGAAGAATGTCTTCAATGATATATTCCATCAACAACACACAGTGGTCACTCTTTCCAATTGGTGGTTCATACTCAATATTTTCAATATCCAACACATTATCTGTGAACACTAGATCAAGTAGTGATGGCTCATCCCCACCCCTGGCTCTTGTTGGTTCCATTACATGTTGGTGTAGGAAATTCCCTTGTACGCAATCTAGGAATCTTGCCCCAAATGAGTCCTCACCACTGTGTGGGTCAAGATTTATCCAATCTATCTCTTTATGATTAAAGTCTCCCATAATCAAAATCCTACATTTTTTCTCCCGTGCCATGCTAACAACTGAGTTTATGACTTCAATAGTACCTATATGACTTTCCTCATAAATTTCAAGCCTATTTTGGTTCCTTGGTGGGTTGTATACAACAGTTATTATAATGCTCTCTGACCCAGTATTTATGCGAGCAACAAGAAATTCCCTGAACTCACTTTCTATAGCCAAGTTTATTTCTTCAACTTGAATCCTCTCACTTATGAGCAGTGCTATCCCTCCACCAGTCCTCTCAGATCTTTCAACCCTTAGTATTCTGAAGCCCTTAGGAAAAACTGTGACACTGTTTATCTCCTCACTCAACTTAGTCTCTGTAATTGCTACTATATCTGCCTTACTGTTGTGAATCCTATCTTTTAATTCTACTGCCTTACCAGCTAATCCATCAGCATTTGTGTATAACAATCTTAATGAGGCCCCATCCCCTGATCTACTGTCATTATCTTCTTTATCTCCCCTTTGTCTGGAAGTATTCTGTAACAAAAATTTTTCTTCTCTTCTTCATTTCTTTCATCATTTAACCTTCTTGCCTCTTGCAACAAGTTTTTTATCTTTCCCATCTCTTCCTGTGTTCTGTATCGTCTAATGAACACTTCTTTGCATTCTTGAAGGTCTTTTAGACTTTTTTTTCTCAACAATATTTCCCTACATGTTTCCCCTCTCTCAAAGGTTACTTTTGTTGGTCTCGGCTTTCCTTCCCTCGAATAGTTACCTAGTTGGTGTATGTTTACAATATCCTCAGGACCACATACTACTCCAAGCTTTCTTATCAGGTCTACAACGCTAGCTTTGTTTTCTTCAAGTCTCCCCTGCCATGTTGGCTCCTGGGATTCACTTATGCCTGAGATTACCACTGTCTTCTCCTTATCAAGTGCCTGTCTGATGAGTGGGTTTGCCCTTTCCATCACAACGTCTTTCATTTTTTCGATTACTGTCTCTTTATAGTCAACTGTTTGTATGTTTTCCAGTGCCACCACCTTTACAGCCTCTTTTACTGCCACATTCCCCTTTAGTGCATCAGCAAAGGACGTTTTCATGGCATCATTTTCCATATTCAGCTCCTGGAACTCTTTTCTGAACTGTTCAATGTGTGTGTGTGTGTGTGTGTGTGTGTGTGTGTGTGTGTGTGTGTGTGTGTGTGTGTGTGTGTGTGTGAGCTTATATGTAACTTAGCGTATGCATGTTTATGAGTGTGTGTGCATGCATATGTGCATGTATGGGTGTGTGATCAAATGTGTATGTTTATGTGAGTTTGTTTGTGTGTATGCTTGTGTGTAACTTAGCGTATGCATGCTTATGAGTGTGTGTGTGTATGTGTGTGTGTGTGTGTAACTTAGCTCATGTATGTTTTTTCCTTCTTTTCACACTATAACTCTGGCAGTTTTCGCTTTATGCTCCTCATGAATCTTCATAAAGTTTTCATAAGAGAGTATTTTCCCCTCTCCATAGAACCCAGTTAAGGTCGTCTGAACAGGAAGAAGATTCCAGTTTCCCCTTAACAAGAAACAAAGGCTTAGAATGATTTACTTCTATGGCCTTCTTAGCAGGGGATTTTGCCTTGATCCCGGGTCTCAAGGTGGAGAACATAGCTTCTTCTTCTTCTTCTTCTTCTTCTTCTTCTTCTTCTTCTTCTTCTTCTTCTTCTTCTTCTTCTTCTTCTTCTTCTTCTTCTTCTTCTTCTTCTTCTTCTTCTTTTCTTCTTTTGGTTTCTCGCAGTAGGGGTCACAACAGCGAATCAACTGACTTCATATCCACTTATGTCACATCACACCCTTTCATGACCTCCCTCACCATATCCGTAACCCTCTACTTTGTCCTAGATTACAATAATAATAATTATAATAATGATAATAATATTAATGATGATAATGATAATAATAATAATAATAATAATAATAACAATAATAATAATAATAATAATAATAATAATAATAATAATAATAATAATAATAATAATAATAATAATAATAATAATAATAATAATAATTATAATAATAATAATAATAATAATAAAAATAGTAATAATAATAACAATAATAATAATTATAATAATAATAATCATTATTATAATTAATTTGGTTATTCTTACTAGGGATCGTCGAAGTGAATCAATCGTCTCTCTCCACTGCGATTTCCTCCGTCATGCTACACACCCTCATGTTTTCCCTCACCTTATTCATAAGCCTTCACTTAAATTTCTTTAACTCAGAATCGTATGCAACGGCTGTAATTGCTATTGTATTGGAGCGGGTTGAGTCAAAGCACATGCTCAGTCATGGGAAAATCAATTAATTTCGTGTTTAACTTTTCAGAGATTTGAGGATAAAGGGTCGCAAGATTCCGGCCCATCACTACCATCACACTGCTTGGGTCACCCACAGTGTAAGTGGGTAAGGAAGCTATGTACGAGAATACTGTAGACATCCATGTTTAAATCCGGCCACTTGGGGAGCAAGCCAATTCAAGTTAGTGCGGGTTTCAAGCGCGGATGAGTAAAGTGGATGAGTGTTGATAAGGGAATCTGGCCCTACAATTCTGTGCCAATATCAACCTTAGTTTCTTTGAGGCTAGATTAAAAACATCAAACTATAGGGAGCATGCCAAAACAAGTCGGTGCTGCCCCCAAGCCCGGATTATTGGAAAAGGGTTGGTGCGAGGAAAGTATCCAGACATGCTTTAAGATAAAAACAATATTAGTCTCCAAGAAGCAGCATAGAAACAGTAAGAGGGAGTTTTGTCAGCTCAGCTATGTGCCGGACCCAAGGCGGGATCAAGGGAGAGGGTTGTCATCAGGATGGGCAACTCTCAGTAAAAAGTTTGAGTACCACACACAACATATGCCTCAAATTTATTAGTTATGCAACAAGCATTAGAGAGCAGGCCACTTCACCCCGGTGCAGGACCTAAGCTAAGACCAACGGAGAGGATTGGCGTCAGGAAGCCATAGTCTTACAGGAAAATTATCCGTCAAAACAAGCAAATTAGTCACAGTGAGGCTCGGGAGAATAAGCGGTCCCATATGAACAAGGGAATATAGTCATATAAATATGTGGAGGGATATCTGGATGGACATGCGGCCATTTAACTTTTAAGCCCAAACTGAACACTAGTCTCTATGAGGCTAGTAAAAAAAGCGACCCTAAATGAGCATTGTTTTGGTGACTGGTATTCACTGAAATTAAGCTGAGGAAGCTTAGGAAATTTATCTAAAATATGTGCAAATTGGTTTTCCCTGGAAAAAATCGTTCCAGTTATGAACTTAAAGGAAATGTGGCAGAAAAACTGATCTAAGGCCAAATTTCTAACCTCCACATAAAGACGAAAAGGAGATGTCTTTGAAGCAGATAATTACTCATGATGAAAACTCATCTGCCTAAGATTAGGAATTGATATATTTCTATATCAGGTATATCTACAGTACTCAAATCTTTTTATGTGAAGTATTAAGTAGTGATTGTACCGTACTTTATCAATACATGTACGATAATAAATTCATAAATATATTCTACACGTGGATGTGAAACACATTCTAACTTGTTTTTATTTACATCTCATTTACAAATAGAAATGTCCACTTTAATATGACGGTTCCTCTTTGAAGAAGGCTCTAGTATGAACCGAAAGACCCAAGTAAACATTTATAAATATAAATAAGATACTGGACGTAACTGTAGCTATTTTCATTTACTATTTTGAAGGTTGGTAGACGCCATGTTACATTTTGTTACAGTACAATTTCCGAATTCTCTTTTCAGAGTGTATTTTAAACTTTTCTTGTCTAGATAATGGTTAGAAATTCGAAAAACACAGACATAAATAGCAAAGTATTATACACTGCACATTAACCCTTGACCTTTGAACAAGAGACAATCTATTACTCTTTGTTTGACTTAAGACTCATGCAGAGAAGAGTCTTGAAGAGGTCTTTAGAATTGCCGTCAAATTATCCTTTCTGAACAATAGCTATGGCCGTTTCTTTCCATAAATGAAAAATTTTATATGCTTCTGAAAAGCAATTGTGAGACCTTCTTCTGTAGAGCCTTAGATGTGTGGAACCATTAGTGGAAGTTTACACATAAAAATTGCAGTGTTTGGCCCCTGGCTCTCTGTATGGCTAGCCATACACAGAACCGCGATAGATGCGTTATGAAATCCATTTGTGTGTCTATCTAACTAACAATATGGTATCCTAGTTTTACACTGTTTAAAAAATCGGGCCCTTGAGTGTTAAAAGGATCTTAAGCGCTGCTTTCATATGATCCGCTCGAAAAAAATATAAGACTTGTATTAGCCATGCAAACGCCATCAGTTATGCAGTAGGCCATGTAATTTTGCAATCTCAGATAGCACAATCTTAGATATGCTGGACCTCAGATGGAAAATATTTTCAAGAGTACGCTTCGGCATGAGAAAATATTACCTGTTCCACATTCATAAAATAATCATTTTCCTGTCTTGTGATAAGTTCTCGTGTTCATTTTTAAACCTCTAGTACATGTTCATCTGTTAGGAACTAAAACAGAGGTATGAAAATTACATTAGAGGGACAATTAAAGAAGTGGTAGTTTTGGAAAAAGGACAAGAAAAAAGGGTTAAATAGGCTCGGTCATGTAATGTGAAGAGAAAAAGATCATGAGTGTAGGAGGGTTAGGGATATGGAGGGGGGTAAGAATACTCCCTCCGTGTTCCCATGCGTGTCAAAAACGTCGACTAAATGGGGAGGAGTGAGGAGACCGGAAGTCCCCTCCTCTGCATTACCTTCCTGCATAGTAAAAGCATTTTGATTTGACTCAGCCACTCCCCTTATAAGGGGGAATATGGCTATAGAATATAGATAGACTATATACTGTATATCTCTTTCACCATTTCAGGATAATTTAGTATCTAAATACTGAATGGCCTTACACACACACACACACACACACACACACACACACACACACACACACACACACACACACACACACACACACACACACACACACACACACACACACACACACACACACACACACACACACACACACACACACACACACACACACACACACACACAC
>JAXCGZ010016266.1:7500-20000 GCA_037179515.1 Halocaridina rubra
CAATAGTTCTTGAAGACTATCGCCCTGATATTAATGACACTTTGTGAACTTATTTTCTCTTCCTCATTCTTAAAACCTGTGTTTGTCATTTCTTCATTATGGGAATTTATATTATTCTGCAAATATTTAAAGACAATCTTATTGTGAAAAAAAATTATATTCATAATATTTTCTATTATTCCAAATGCCATTTTCTTAAAAGACAGATTGAGAGAAAACAAAAAATATAAAAGAATGACACAAGAATCCACCATTTATCATCAAAGCTTACTGAGTTCTATTATTTTAACGATAAAAAAACAAGTTTTCGAAAAACAGGTAGCAAAGATCTTTCATGTGAGAAACTACTTTTCTCCCTTAGTAGAGAAGATATTTTCCTGAAATTGTTTGTCATAACCTGATAACATATCAATAATAGTTGTGCAACTTGACTAAAATGGAAATAAAAATAAATGCCATTATTACTCACAAGTAGGAAATACCCTCTGGTCCCTGTACATCGATACCCTCTAGTTTTTGGTTCAACTGGTACCTGGTCCCCCCTATCCCCGAAAATCGGTTCAAGGTATTATATTTATATAAATATATGAATATATATCACATATACACATATAATTACATATAAAAAGGTTTCATTTGGCACCACCAAAATCACTGTAGCTAGGTTTGAGGATCTTATAAGTACTGATATCCCCATCACCGACTATTACTGTATATCTCAACTTGAGGTCCATATATCTTTTCCATAACATAATATCAGCTTCTCTCCATTCCACATGATGTGCCTCTGTATTTTATTTAACACTTCTCATTCTGATTACCTTTCCTTCTTCTGTATTCTTCAAGACTGATGGTCTTGTTGACTTTATCTGTCTAGTAAGATACAAGAATGATATTAAGATGACAAGACTTGAAAATCTATAACAATACCAGTGGAGCACTCAACCACGTATGAAACACCAGTTCTTGATTTGTGACCTCTGGTCATCCCACCCTAACCTAACCTAGCCAAACCTAACTTAATCTAGCCTAAATGGGTAAATATGGGGCTCATTTGTTCTTTTTTAGTGCTAGATAATGGACCTACACAATCAATAATGATTTTCTCAAAAGGTTTAGTGGTTACAGGAATTGGTTGAATAGGAGCTAGATTTATAGACTGATGTGCCTAACCTATCATTTGGTAAATATAACAAGTTTTCAAAAATCCAACAACATCTTTCTTTTAATTGGGCCAAAGAGTATTTTTCCAAAATCTTGTAGTAAGTTTTGACAATGCCAAGAAGACTTCCAATACCATCTTGACTTAATCTTAAAATTGATGGATGTATACTGAAAGGGACAACTACCTGGTATTTATCAGTTCATTGGTCATATGAAGTCAATTGAGGAGGTCTGTAGAGACGCATCAGTACGCTTTGATAATAAAATGAGGGAGAATATACTATTTCATCTTTACTCATGACTGTTTGACTGCGACAATGTACAAGGGTAGTATTCTGAGCTTTTATTTTTTTTAATTTTCATTTGAAATAGCCTGGGACTCTAAATTTGTAGGAGAGGGGTCATTAACTTCCGAAGTTTGATCTTTACTTTGAAGATGAGTTATAAAACAAACAGGGAATAAGTCAAGTTTTTCTTTCTCAAGTTCCCGAGTCGGAAAATCTTGCAAAGGAGTTTTGTAAACTAATACATTTAGAGCTATGGCATCACTGGAAAGATCGGTTCCAATAAGAAATGTGAAGTCATTGACAAGACTAACTTCTACCATACCCATACAAACATCACTCTTTGAATACTCCTTAGCTATATCCACAGCTGGCACACTTGAATTCTTTCCACGCTGTAACTCTTGACTTCCTTTAAGGTTATTCTAAATTCCTGGTAAACTCTCCCAGAACATAAAACTTTGTGAGGCACAAGTATCACTCAGTATAGTCACTGAAACCTTTGTTGCATCATCAGCCAGTGCTACTTCACCTTGTGAATTGAAGGCAGCAAAAACTTCATGAGGATCCGTAACCTGAACAACCTGAGACATTGGCTTCTCTGTTTTGTCTTGCTCCAAAAGTGGTTTAGTAAATGCTGACGTAGGAGGCCTATAATATTAGGACTGTTTGCAATTTGGATTCCTACAATATTTAGTGGTATGTCCCACTTTCTCACAAAAGTTACAAAATTAGGGTTTAGGGTAAGGTACAACAGGACGAGTCACAAAGGTACAACCTGAGGAGGAATATACATAAGTAGCTGGTTTAGTCTTAGTGAGGGTTACACTTTTATGGATGAGGGAATACTCATCAGTCAAAAATAGATACTGTCTTAAGATCCGGCTTTTTTTACTGTCTACTAGGTATATCATCGAAGAATTGAGGATTTTTTGCTAAATTCTTAAAAAATAATTAGATCACGTGGTTTCTTAAAGGTAGTTACTGCAGCCTTCTTTACCCATTTATGATAAGCTTTAAGCTTCTCAACTGAAAACTCTGAATACGTCAAATTAGAGGTTTTACTCAGATGCCTAAAATCTTGCTGGTATGCCTCATTTGTAACTGAATACGCATCCAAAATACCCAGTTTAATTACTTCATTGTCACTAGATTCATAAATCATCCTTGATTAGACACTTGAAGCTTTGCCAGTTAGTTTCGGCTGTAATAGCTAAACCCAACCCTCAAGAGACCATTCATGATAATTAGCTTGAAATAGCCTTCAGGGCCAGAGTTGATGAATGGTACAGCTACTTTAATAATTTTATTCAGATCAAAGAAAGAGGAAGACGGAGATTGTTTGTGCTCTAATGCTAGCTAAATTAAGATCATACGTTCTTTGTTCCTTTAAGGATTGTCGCTGGCATTCGTTCACCTCTAAGTCATTTATTGCTAACGTTCGTTTTCTCGTCTTTGGCGTTCGTTTTCTTGCCTGTGGCGTTCCTTTTCTTGAGCTTTGACATTTGCTAATTCTAATTCTACTTCAGCTTGTTTTAATGTAAGAACATGATTAATTTAACTGGGCTTTTTTTCCTCCTCTTCTATATCCTGAAAATTGTATGCTACTGCACAATCATCTACCACGTCTGTACCTACTAGGTAATCAATTACCCTATTACTTAACTGATTCTTGGTATCGGTACTCTTACAAGGAATGGCCTATTGAACCATTAAATAGTTTAGCTCAGTTTCAGAAGAGTCTTGTAGAGTACCAGTGGACTTAGCGGGATCCTTTTCAAACTCCTTTACATTGAAAGCTGTCATATTATTAAATCAATAATTTTCGACACAATTATAAAATAATCTTAATATTAATGTTGTTTGACAATAAGTGTCCAAATTTGAAGGGTTAAGCCATTGGTACATATGTAAGTAGAACTTAAATGACTAAATTACAGCTATAGTAGCTGTAAAACATTATGACATTAGATGGGTAAATTATACAGTATAATATTAAATATTGATAATTTCACTCTCACTATCAGCAAGTGAACAGGGTGATTACAATACCCAAGCCTATGATTAGACAGTAGCAAATAACAAGATGGTCAACCGGCCAAATCTGTGCTTTAACAATTAGGTCAAACATATGGTGTCGTTTTAGTGTCAGTAGACTTCAACTGATTTTAATGTTCAAAGACACGGTAGCTATAGTAGCAACGAATTTCGACTGGTTTCGAAATCAGTACAAACACTTTGAATGTAAATGCTAGAAGAATGCACAAAATTAAGGTGGTCAACCGACCAAAGCTGTGCTCTGACTAATGAACTGTGTAGGTAAGGATAAAAAAGAACCTGCTCCTTACGCCCTTGTAGTTCACGAAACAAGAGCTAGTATTTTCACCTATGTTAAAACATACTAAAGAAAAAGAGAAGCCATGGTTTGAAACTAAACTAATTTTAACTAGCCAAAGACACGGTTACCTGTAGCAACAAATTTAAACTTATTTCGAAATATGTATAAATCTTGTAATGTGAACGAGAGAAGCAAGCCCTACAATTAGAAAAGTAGGGCTTAGAAAACTGTGGACTACACACTTACCTAACTCCCTGCCATGAGAGAGTGAAAAAAAAGAAAAAAAAGAAAAAACACACCTGTCCACCATATTTTGTATACATGGTATAACGAGAAAGAAAAATCAAGGACAGTATAACAAGATTCCTGCTAGTATAATGAGAAGATTCCTGACAGTATAATGAGAATAATCCCGGACAGTATAAGGAGAATATTTCCAAGACCATATAATGAGATAATCCCGGACCGTATAATGATAATAATCACGGAGAGTATAATGAGAAAATCTCCCGGACAGTATAAAGAGAATTAGCCAGGACGGTATAATGAGAAGATCCCTGACTGTATAATAAAATTTATCCCAAACAGTATAATAGGAATTTTCCTGGACAGGGCCCCAAGTAACTGTGATGAACTCCGGTTTAATAAAATCATATCTCTTCCTAGGGAAAAAGGAGAGTCGTTAACAAATAAAACATCAGTTTGACACTTCAATTATACCCGGGTTATGGAAAATAAAGAATACTGAAAACAACTTTAATTTTAACTCACAATATCCACTTTTAACCATCACCAAAATTGAAACAAATTATCACAACAATGAGACTCTCTAACAGATATGTCATAAATTTCACAGAATCTAGGTACAATATGTTCACAATAACCAAGATCAATGAAGCAATATAAAGAAAATTTCGCTTCACTATATAAGATGGTGGTTTTGGTAACCTCACTTTAGAATTTAATAAATATGGTAGAAATGTGCGACCTGACTAATTAATCGTGTTTACTCTATGCTCACTTGTGGAGTTAAACCAGCTCAACACAGATACACACACACACACACACACACACACACCGCGCGTTCAGTGACACACGGAATTGCTCCTCTTAAATTCTAAAGTTTCGAGTGACTAAAGTGCTTAGTGGAAAACTTTACCATAATTTCCAAAAATCTGAAATCGTGCAGAGTATTGTGAGTACAAAAACTATTTGTTGTAAGGCGAGACTGTTCATATTAAAGGAAAAAATTGAGAACTTTTTCGTGAGGAAGAGAGAGAAGCTGCCGTCCAGTTTCTGCCTTGAGGGAAATCTAGAAGAGTTGCCAGACGTGGAGCCTCACACCACATTACCTAATTTTTTGTGTAAACTGGGGAAAGCTCTTAAGCCGTTTTACCTGATCCTGTGGTTCTATATATTGTTAAAAACAGTATCCTTCCCATTTATATTAACTAGTTAGTTAGTTTGATACACGAAAAAATTGAATAATAAAAGAAAAAAAAATACCAAATACCCACCTGTCAACAGTACTGAGTTAAGTTGCCAAGTAGTACAGCAGTCCTATTTTCTTCATTTTTTTTGCTTTTCTTTTAGCTTTCTCGTTTGCTATTTTGTTATTTTGTATATATATTGAGTTAAATGTAAAGTCTAAATCCCGTGATAACATATCTTGGTTAGCAAGTCAGTTTATCAGTTAGGAAGAATATATAACAGAAACAGGTGGGTGCCACCTCGAACACAAATTCGAAGTTTCCTTCGGGTTTGACTTTTGTTTTTCTTTTTCTTTTTATACGTAAATTACCATGGTCAAGTTTTTAAGTTAAGATGTGTGTTACCAGAAAGGAGACAAACTGAGTCACTAAATAGCACTTATATGGAGATATAAAAATTCTGTGTGAAGGTAAATTAGAAGTTTTTCTCTTTTCTTTTTTTTTTTCCTCTTTCTCGTCTTCTTTCTATATTCTGTGAGAGGGAGAACATAAAAATGAAGCCATCTCTGTCCCAAACCTCTCCCACCCATGGGTCGGGAGAAGGGGTAGTCATCAGAGGACTTAAACAGAGAATCAAGAAGTTAGAGGAAATGGTTACAAGCCTTGATGATAAAATTCGGAATATGGATGGAGAAATGAAAGAGAATGAAACACTCAGAGAACAAATAAGATCTTTGGAGGAAGCAAATAAAGCACAAGGGCAGGAGAGAAAGGAACTAGAAAAAAGAATAAAGAAGCTGGAAGGGGAAAAGAGTCAACTAGAATCTAGAATTTCTAATCAAGAAGATAAAAACAAACAGCTAAATGACAACCTAAAGGAATTAGATGTTAGTTCACTGCTATCTTCTGAGAGAGACGAGATTGCTGCTTGGAATGTTCAGATTAAGGAAAACATTGAACAGTTCAGAAAAGAGTTCCAGGAGCTGAATATGGAAAATGATGCCATGAAAACGTCCTTTGCTGATGCACTAAAGGGGAATGTGGCAGTAAAAGAGGCTGTAAAGGTGGTGGCACTGGAAAACATACAAACAGTTGACTATAAGGAGACAGTAATCGAAAAAATGAAAGACGTTGTGATGGAAAGGGCAAACCCACTCATCAGACAGGCACTTGATAAGGAGAAGACAGTGGTAATCTCAGGCATAAGTGAATCCCAGGAGCCAACATGGCAGGGGAGACTTGAAGAAAATAAAGCTAGGGTTGTAGACCTGATAAGAAAGCTTGGAGTAGTATGTGGTCCTGAGGATATTGTAAACATACACCAACTAGGTAAATATTCGAGGGAAGGAAAGCCGAGACCAACAAAAGTAACCTTTGAGAGAGGGGAGACATGTAGGGAAATATTGTTGAGAAAAAAAAGTCTAAAAGACCTTCAAGAATGCAAAGAAGTGTTCATTAGACGATACAGAACACAGGAAGAGATGGGAAAGATCAAAAACTTGTTGCAAGAGGCAAGAAGGTTAAATGATGAAAGAAATGAAGAAGAGAAGAAAAATTTTCGTTACGGAATACTTCCAGACAAAGGGGAGATAAAGAAGATAATGACAGAAGATCAGGGGATGGGGCCTCATTAAGATTGTTATACACAAATGCTGATGGATTAGCTGGTAAGGCAGTAGAATTAAAAGATAGGATTCACAACAGTAAGGCAGATATAGTAGCAATTACAGAGACTAAGTTGAGTGAGGACATAAACAGTGTCACAGTTTTTCCTAAGGGCTTCAGAATACTAAGGGTCGAAAGATCTGAGAGGACTGGTGGAGGGATAGCACTGCTCATAAGTGAGAGGATTCAAGTTGAAGAGATAAACTTGGCTATAGAAAGTGAGTTCAGGGAATTTCTTGTTGCTCGCATAAATACTGGGTCAGAGAGCATTATAATAACTGTTGTATACAACCCACCAAGGAACCAAAATAGGCTTGAAATTTATGAGGAAAGTCATATAGGTACGATTGAAGTCATAAACTCAGTTGTTAACATGGCGCGGGAGAAAAAATTTAGGATTTTGATTATGGGAGACTTTAATCATAAAGAGATAGATTGGATAAATCTTGACCCACACAGTGGTGAGGACTCCTTTGGGGCAAGATTTCTAGATTGCGTACAAGGGAATTTCCTACACCAACATGTAATGGAACCAACAAGAGCCAGGGGTGGGGATGAGCCATCACTACTTGATCTGGTGTTCACAGATAATGTGTTGGATATTGAAAATATTGAGTATGAACCACCAATTGGAAAGAGTGACCACTGTGTGTTGTTGATGGAGTATATCATTGAAGACATTCTTCCTGAGAGTAGAGGCACTGAGGACATGAGGAGGAACTATCAGAAAGGAGATTACATCAAAATGAATGAGCTTTTTGCAGTTATTGACTGGAGAACCTTATTTTACAACAAATCTGTACAAGAAATGTATGACATCTTTTGTGAGAAATATGGGAAGATAGTAGATTGCTGCATACCTGTCACCAAAGTAGGTGTAATTCATGCCAGAGAGAAATGGTTCGAAAATGGGTGTAAAAGAGCTAAGGAGTGGAGAGACAAATGCTGGAAAAGGTATAGGAGGAGAAAAAACATAAATGCCTGGCAAACCTACAAAAGAGCAAGAAATGACTACCTAAGTAAAAGGAGAGAGGCAGAGAAAGATTATGAGAGAGACATCACCAGGAAGGCTAAAGAAAATCCCAAGCTTTTCCACAGCTTTATCAGAGGAAAACTGAAGGTAAAAGAACAGGTTTTAAGGCTAAAGAGAGCGGATGGAAGCATCACTGAGACGGACGAAGAGATCTGCAAAGAATTGAACAAGGAGTTTCAGTCAGTATTTACAGTAGAAAATACCCCACCCCCTCAGATTGCAGTGATAGAAGCTCAAGGGCCGGTATTAGAGAACATCAACCTTACAGCCACAGAGGTATGCAAAGCGCTGATGGATTTAGATGTTCATAAAGCTACAGGTCCTGATGACATATCCCCTCATGTGCTTAAAAAATGCTCAAACACAATATCAGTGGCACTAAGTATCATATTTAAGGAGTCATTGGAGTCGGGGGAGATTCCAAGATGCTGGAAACAAGCAAATGTGATACCTATCTTCAAAAAGGGAAGGAGGGATACGGCTCTGAACTATAGACCAGTTTCCTTGACCAGCATAGTTTGCAAACTTATGGAGAAACTACTAAGGAAACATATCTCTCTTCACTTGGAATCCTTCAACTTTTTGTCAGTGAGGCAACATGGCTTCAGAGAAGGAAGATCAACAGTAACAAACTTATTAGAATTTTATGATGAGGTAAGCCAAATCTTACAGGAAAGAGAGGGCTGGGCAGATTGCATATTCCTAGACTTCCAGAAAGCGTTTGACACTGTTCCACATGGGAGACTTATTAGGAAGCTGCAATCAATGGCTAGAATAGGTGGAAATGTCTTGGAATGGATAAAAACTTACTTAGAAGGAAGGAAACAGAGGGTTAGAGTAAGACACTCAGTGTCTGAATGGAGAAGAGTTAGTAGTGGAGTTCCACAGGGTTCAGTTTTAGGGCCACTTTTGTTCCTTGTATATGTAAATGACCTACCAGAGTGTGTAAATTCATTCATGAATATGTTTGCAGATGATGCAAAGATTGTGAAGAAAGTAAAAAACGAGAACAATGGTAGAGAACTTCAGGAGGATCTAAATAATCTGCATGAGTGGTCAGAAAAGTGGCTAATGAAATTCAATACCTCAAAATGTAAGGTAATGAGAATGGGTACAAGTGCAAGAAGGCCCAAGCTTGACTACTCGGTGGCTGGAGTACAACTTCAGGAGACAGAAAATGAGAGAGATCTAGGAGTAAACATATTGGCAGATTTGTCTCCAGAAATACATATAAATGGCGTAGTAAGGGCAGCATATGCATTCTTATCAAATGTAAGGGTAGCCTTCAGGCACATGGACAAGGAAATGTTCAGAAATATTTATGTAACCTATGTGAGGCCAAAACTCGAATATGCAGCCCCCTTTTGGAATCCGCACTTGAAAAAGCACATAGCTAAGCTTGAAAAAGTTCAAAGACATGCCACGAAACTGGTGCCAGAAATACGCAATCTCGGTTATGATGAGAGGCTGAGGGAATTAGACTTGCCATCACTCGAAGCTAGAAGAGTAAGGGGGGATATGGTGACAGTCTTTAAATTCCTTCATGGTTATGATAGAGTGGATAGGGATCGATATTTCGATATGGCTGGCTCTAGAACTAGAGGTCATAGTTTGAAGCTTCGGAAGAAAACTTGTTTGCAGGATGTAAGGAAATACTTTTTCAGTGTAAGAGTAGTTGATAATTGGAATTCGCTAAGCGAGGAGGTAGTTAATGCTACCTCAATCCATAGTTTTACGGACAGGTATGATAAGTATCACTAAGTCTAAAAATGGAACCGATCAGGAGACGGGAAGATACGAGCTTTGGGCTCTTTCCCGTAAACACAATTAGGTAATCAATTAGGTAATCACACACACACACACACACACACACACACACACACACACACACACACACACACACACACACACACACACACACACACACACATTGGAAAGAGTGACCACTGTGTGTTGTTGATGGAGTATATCATTGAAGATATTCTTCCTGAGAGTAGAGGCACTGAGGACATGAGGAGGAACTATCCGAAAGGAGATTACATCAAAATGAATGAGCTTTTTGCCGTTATTGACTGGAGAACCTTATTTTACAACAAATCTGTACAAGAAATGTATGACATCTTTTGTGAGAAATATGGGAAGATAGCAGATTGCTGCATACCTGTCACCAAAGTAGGTGTAATTCATGCCAGAGAGAAATGGTTCGATAATGGGTGTAAAAGAGCTAAGGAGTGGAGAGACAAATGCTGGAAAAGGTATAGGAGGAGAAAAAACATAAATGCCTGGCAAACCTACAAAAGAGCAAGAAATGACTACCTAAGTAAAAGGAGAGAGGCAGAGAGAGATTATGAGAGGGACATCACCAGGAAGGCTAAAGAAAATCCCAAGCTTTTCCACAGCTTTATCAGAGGAAAACTGAAGGTAAAAGAACAGGTTTTAAGGCTAAAGAGAGCGGATGGAAGCATCACTGAGACGGACGAAGAGATCTGCAAAGAATTGAACAAGGAGTTTCAGTCAGTATTTACAGTAGAAAATACCCACCCCCTCAGATTGCAGTGATAGAAGCTCAAGGGCCGGTATTAGAGAACATCAACCTTACAGCCACAGAGGTATGCAAAGCGCTGATGGATTTAGATGTTCATAAAGCTACAGGTCCTGATGACATATCCCCTCATGTGCTTAAAAAATGCTCAAACACAATATCAGTGGCACTAAGTATCATATTTAAGGAGTCACTGGAGTCGGGGGAGATTCCAAGATGCTGGAAACAAGCAAATGTGATACCTATCTTCAAAAAGGGAAGGAGGGATACGGCTCTGAACTATAGACCAGTTTCCTTGACCAGCATAGTTTGCAAAGTTATGGAGAAACTACTAAGGAAACATATCTCTCTTCACTTGGAATCCTTCAACTTTTTGTCAGTGAGGCAACATGGCTTCAGAGAAGGAAGATCAACAGTAACAAACTTATTAGAATTTTATGATGAGGTAAGCCAAATCTTACAGGAAAGAGAGGGCTGTGCAGATTGCATATTCCTAGACTTCCAGAAAGCGTTTGACACTGTTCCACATGGGAGACTTATTAGGAAGCTGCACTCAATGGCTAGAATAGGTGGAAATGTTTTGGAATGGATAAAAACTTACTTAGAAGGAAGGGAACAGAGGGTTAGAGTAAGACACTCAGTGTCTGAATGGAGAAGAGTTAGTAGTGGAGTTCCACAGGGTTCAGTTTTAGGGCCACTTTTGTTCCTTGTATATGTAAATGACCTACCAGAGTCTGTAAATTCATTCATGAATATGTTTGCAGATGATGCAAAGATTGTGAAGAAAGTAAAAAACGAGAACAATGGTAGAGAACTTCAGGAGGATCTAAATAATCTGCAGGAGTGGTCAGAAAAGTGGCTAATGAAATTCAGTACCTCAAAATGTAAGGTAATGAGAATGGGTACAAGTGCAAGAAGGCCCAAGCTTGACTACTCGGTGGCTGGAGTACAACTTCAAGAGACAGAAAATGAGAGAGATCTAGGAGTAAACATACTGGCAGATTTGTCTCCAGAAATACATATAAATGGCGTAGTAAGGGCAGCATATGCATTCTTATCAAATGTAAGGGTAGCCTTCAGGCACATGGACAAGGGAATGTTCAGAAATATTTATGTAACCTATGTGAGGCCAAAACTCGAATATGCAGCCCCCTTTTGGAATCCGCACTTGAAAAAGCACATAGCTAAGCTTGAAAAAGTTCAAAGACATGCCACGAAACTGGTGCCAGAAATACGCAATCTCGGTTATGATGAGAGGCTGAGGGAATTAGACTTGCCATCACTCGAAGCTAGAAGAGTAAGGGGGGATATGGTGACAGTCTTTAAATTCCTTCATGGTTATGATAGAGTGGATAGGGATCGATATTTCGATATGGCTGGCTCTAGAACTAGAGGTCATAGTTTGAAGCTTCGGAAGAAAACTTCTTTGCAGGATGTAAGGAAATACTTTTTCAGTGTAAGAGTAGTTGATAATTGGAATTCGCTAAGCGAGGAGGTAGTTAATGCTATCTCAATCCATAGTTTTAAGGACAGGTACGATAAGTATCACTAAGTCTAAAATGGAACCGATCAGGAGACGGGAAGATACGAGCTTTGGGCTCTTTCCCGTAAACAAAATTAGGTAATCACAATTAGGTAATCACACACACACACAGGAGGTTGCATCCCCCAAACTACCCCTGAAAAATGTGATGTGAGAACCTCTGTTTATAGAAAATCGAGGTGAACGGAAATTGATATTTTTTTTTACCGGCTTTAAGCTGATTGGGACTAGCGTTTTCAACCTGCTTCAATAATTACAGTTTTTAAACCACCATGAAGCTATCTAACTCGACAATATGGCAATTATTAAAAAACAAAAACAAACCGTAAATGAACGCTGTAAGAGGAAGGATTGCAGGGTACTATGGGGAAATTGCTGAAACACATTGATGTGTAGGCACATCACAATGCATACATACATGCATGCAACCATACATACGTAGATATATATATATATATATATATATATATATATATATATATATATATATATATATATATA
>JAXCGZ010016267.1:0-24773 GCA_037179515.1 Halocaridina rubra
AAAGGCATAGGAGGAGAAAAAACATAAATGCTTGGCAAACCTACAAAAGAGCAAGAAATGACTACCTAAGTAAAAGGAGAGAGGCAGAGAGAGACTATGAGAGGGACATCACCAGGAAGGCTAAAGAAAATCCCAAGCTTTTCCACAGCTTTATCAGAGGAAAACTGAAGGTACAAGAATAGGTTTTAAGGCTAAAGAGAGCGGATGGAAGCATCACTGAGACGGATGAAGAGATCTGCAAAGAATTGAACAAGGAGTTTCAGTCAGTATTTACAGTAGAAAATACCCCACCCCCTCAGATTGCAGTGATAGAAGCTCAAGGGCCGGTATTAGAGAACATCAACCTTACAGCCACAGAGGTATGCAAAGCACTGATGGATTTAGATGTTCATAAAGCTACAGGTCCTGATGACATATCCCCTCATGTGCTTAAAAAATGCGCAAACACAATATCAGTGGCACTAAGTATCATATTTAAGGAGTCACTGGAGTCGGGGGAGATTCCAAGATGCTGGAAACAAGCAAATGTGATACCTATCTTCAAAAAGGGAAGGAGGGATACGGCTCTGAACTATAGACCAGTTTCCTTGACCAGCATAGTTTGCAAAGTTATGGAGAAACTACTAAGGAAACATATCTCTCTTCACTTGGAATCCTTCAACTTTTTGTCAGTGAGGCAACATGGCTTCAGAGAAGGTAGATCAACAGTAACAAACTTATTAGAATTTTATGATGAGGTAAGCCAAATCTTACAGGAAAGAGAGGGCTGGGCAGATTGCATATTCCTAGACTTCCAGAAAGCGTTTGACACTGTTCAACATGGGAGACTTATTAGGAAGCTGCAATCAATGGCTAGAATAGGTGGAAATGTTTTGGAATGGATAAAAACTTACTTAGAAGGAAGGGAACAGAGGGTTAGAGTAAGACACTCAGTGTCTGAATGGAGAAGAGTTAGTATTGGAGTTCCACAGGGTTCAGTTTTAGGGCCACTTTTCTTCCTTGTATATGTAAATGACCTACCAGAGTCTGTAAATTCATTCATGAATATGTTTGCAGATGATGCAAAGATTGTGAAGAAAGTAAAAAACGAGAACAATGGTAGAGAACTTCAGGAGGATCTAAATAATCTGCATGAGTGGTCAGAAAAGTGGCTAATGAAATTCAATACTTCAAAATGTAAGGTAATGAGAATGGGTACAAGTGCAAGAAGGCCCAAGCTTGACTACTCGGTGGCTGGAGCACAACTTCAAGAGACAGAAAATGAGAGAGATCTAGGAGTAAACATACTGGCAGATTTGTCTCCAGAAATACATATAAATGGCATAGTAAGGGCAGCATATGCATTCTTATCAAATGTAAGGGTAGCCTTCAGGCACATGGACAAGGAAATGTTCAGAAATATTTATGTAACCTATGTGATGCCAAAACTCGAATATGCAGCCCCCTTTTGGAATCCGCACTTGATAAAGCACATAGCTAAGCTTGAAAAAGTTCAAAGACATGCCACGAAACTGGTGCCAAAAATACGCAATCTCAGTTATGATGAGAGGCTGAGGGAATTAGACTTGCCATCACTCGAAGCTAGAAGAGTGAGGGGGGATATGGTGACAGTCTTTAAATTCCTTCATGGTTATGATAGAGTGGATAGGGATCGATATTTTGATATGGCTGGCTCTAGAACTAGAGGTCATAGTTTGAAGCTTTGTAAGAAAACTTCTTTGCAGGATGTAAGGAAATACTTTTTCAGTGTAAGAGTAGTTGATAACTGGAATTGGCTAAGCGAGGAGGTAGTTAATGCTATCTCAATCCATAGTTTTAAGGACAGGTATGATAAGTATCACTAAGTATAAAATGGAACCGATCAGGAGACGGGAAGATACGAGCTTTGGGCTCTTTCCCGCAAACACAATTAAGTAATCACAATCAGGTAATCACGGATAATGTGTTGGATATTGAAAAAAATTGAGTATGAACCACCAATTGGAAAGAGTGACCACTGTGTGTTGTTGATTTAGTATATCATTGAAGATATTCTTCCTGAGAGTAGAGGCACTGAGGACATGAGGAGGAACTATCCGAGAGGAGATTACATCAAAATGAATGAGCTTTTTGCAGTTATTGACTGGAGAACCTTATTTTACAACAAATCTGTACAAGAAATATATTACATCTTTTATGAGAAATATGGGAAGATAGTAGATTGCTGCATACCTGTCACCAAAGTAGGTGTAATTCATGCCAGAGAGAAATGGTTCGATAATGGGTGTAAAAGAGCTAAGGAGTGGAGAGACAAATGCTGGAAAAGGTATAGGAGGAGAAAAAACATAAATGCTTGGCAAACCTACAAAAGAGCAAAAAATGACTACCTAAGTAAAAGGAGAGAGGCAGAGAGAGACTATGAGAGGAACATCACCAGGAAGGCTAAAGAAAATCCCAAGCTTTTCCACAGCTTTATCAGAGGAAAACTGAAGGTAAAAGAACAGGTTTTAAGGCTAAAGAGAGCAGATGGAAGCATCACTGAAACGGATGAAGGGATCTGCAAAGAATTGAACAAGGAGTTTCAGTCAGTATTTACAGTAGAAAATACCCCACCCCCTCAGATTGCAGTGATAGAAGCTCAAGGGCCGGTATTAGAGAACATCAACCTTACAGCCACAGAGGTATGCAAAGCGCTGATGGATTTAGATGTTCATAAAGCTACAGGTCCTGATGACATATCCCCTCATGTGCTTAAAAAGTGCGCAAACACAATATCAGTGGCACTAAGTATCATATTTAAGGAGTCACTGGAGTCGGGGGAGATTCCAAGATGCTGGAAACAAGCAAATGTGATACCTATCTTCAAAAAGGGAAGGAGGGATACGGCTCTGAACTATAGACCAGTTTCCTTGACCAGTATAGTTTGCAAAGTTATGGAGAAACTACTAAGGAAACATATCTCTCTTCACTTGGAATCCTTCCACTTTTTGTCAGTGAGGGAACATGGCTTCAGAGAAGGTAGATCAACAGTAACAAACTTATTAGAATTTTATGATGAGGTAAGCCAAATCTTACAGGAAAGAGAGGGCTGGGCAGATTGCATATTCCTAGACTTCCAGAAAGCGTTTGACACTGTTCCACATGGCAGACTTATTAGGAAGCTGCAATCAATGGCTAGAATAGGTGGAAATGTTTTGGAATGGATAAAAACTTACTTAGAAGGAAGGGAACAGAGGGTTAGAGTAAGACACTCAGTGTCTGAATGGAGAAGAGTTAGTAGTGGAGTTCCACAGGGTTCAGTTTTAGGGCCACTTTTCTTCCTTGTATATGTAAATTACCTACCAGAGTCTGTAAATTCATTCATGAATATGTTTGCAGATGATGCAAAGATTGTGAAGAAAGTAAAAAACGAGAACAATGGTAGAGAACTTCAGGAGGATCTAAATAATCTGCATGAGTGGTCAGAAAAGTAGCTAATGAAATTCAATACTTCAAAATGTAAGGTAATGAGAATGGGTACAAGTGCAAGAAGGCCCAAGCTTGACTACTCGGTGGCTGGAGTACAACTTCAAGAGACAGAAAATGAGAGAGATCTAGGAGTAAACATACTGGCACAATAGTCTCCAGAAATACATATAAATGGCATAGTAAGGGCAGCATATGCATTCTTATCAAATGTAAGGGTAGCCTTCAGGCACATGGACAAGGAAATGTTCAGAAATATTTATGTAACCTATGTGAGGCCAAAACTCGAATATGCAGCCCCCTTTTGGAATCCGCACTTGAAAAAGCACATAGCTAAGCTTGAAAAAGTTCAAAGACATGCCACCAAACTGGTGCCAAAAATACGCAATCTCAGTTATGATGAGAGGCTGAGGGAATTAGACTTACCATCACTCGAAGCTAGAAGAGTGAGGGGGGATATGGTGACAGTCTTTAAATTCCTTCATGGTTATGATAGAGTGGATAGGGATCGATATTTTGATATGGCTGGCTCTCGAACTAGAGGTCATAGTTTGAAGCTTGGTAAGAAAACTTCTTTGCAGGATGTAAGGAAATACTTTTTCAGTGTAAGAGTAGTTGATAATTGGAAATGGCTAAACGAGGAGGTAGTTAATGTTATCTCAATCCATAGTTTTAAGGACAGGTATGATAAGTATCACTAAGTATAAAATGAAACCGATCAGGAGACGGGAAGATACGAGCTTTGGGCTCTTTCCCGTAAACACAATTAGGTAATCACAATTAGGTAATCACATATAAGTGCGTGTGGGTGTTTATTTTGCAGTCATCCAGAAAAATATGTTGAACATGAGGAGGATCTAGTCAGCGTTGCTGATCACTTCTTGGTATCATCATACCAACTATATCGTACCAACATATTGATATAAGAACGACGAAAATGTCCTCGTAAGTACTGACCGATATAATATATTTGCTTTTACATGTAACTATTAATCCCCTTTATAGGGGGTAGGCACAGACAGGTTGGAGCTGGGGATATATATATATATATATATATATATATATATATATATATATATATATATATATATATATATATATATATATATATATATATATATATATATATATATATATATATATATATATATATATATATATATATATATATATATATATATATATATATATATATATATACACATATACACACATACATACACACACACACACACACATATATATATATATATATATATATATATATATATATATATATATATATATATATATATATATATATATATATATAAATATATATATATATATATATATATATATATATATATATATATATATATATATATATATATATATATATATATATATATATATATATATATATACATATATATATATATATATATATATATATATATATATATATATATATATATATATATATATATATATATATATATATATATATATATATATATATATATATATATATATATACATATACACACACATATATATATATATATATATATATATATATATATATATATATATATATATATATATATATATATATATATATATATATATATATATATATATATATATATATATATATATATATATATATATATATATATATATATATATATATATATATATATATATATATATACACACATATATACATATATATATATATATATATATATATATATATATATATATATATATATATATATATATATATATATATATATATATATATATATATATATATATATATACATATACACACACATATATATATAAAAATGACGCCATCTCTGTCCCAAACCTCTCCCATCCATGGGTCGGTAGGAGAGGTAGCCATTAGTAGACTTAAACAGAAAATAAAGAATTTAGAGGAAATGGTTATAAGCCTTGATGATAAAATTCGGAATATGGATGGAGAAATGAAAGAGAATGAAACACTCAGAGAGCAAATAAGATCTTTGGAGGAAGCAAATAAAGCACAAGGGCAGGAGAGAAAGGAACTAGAAAAAAGAATAAAGAAGCTGGAAGGGGAAAAGAGTCAACTAGAATCTAGAATTTCTAAACAAGAAGATAAAAACAAACAGCTGAATGACAACCTAAAGGAATTAGATGTTACTTCACTGCTCTCTTCTGAGAGAGACGAAATTGCTGCTTGGAATGTCCAGATTAAGGAAAACATTGAACAGTTCAGAAAAGAGTTCCAGGAGCGGAATATGGAAAATGATGCCATGAAAACTTCCTTTGCTGATGCACTAAAGGGGAATGTGGCAGTAAAAGAGGCTGTAAAGGTGGTGGCACTGGAAAACATACAAACAGTTGACTATAAAGAGACAGTAATCGAAAAAATGAAAGACGTTGTGATGGAAAGGGCAAACCCACTCATCAGACAGGCACTTGATAAGGAGAAGACAGTGGTAATCTCAGGCATAAGCGAATCCCAGGAGCCAACATGGCAGGGGAGACTTGAAGAAAATAAAGCTAGGGTTGTAGACCTGATAAGAAAGCTTGGAGTAGTTTGTGGTCCTGAGGATATTGTAAACATACACCATCTAGGTAAATATTCGAGGGAAGGAAAGCCGAGACCAACAAAAGTAACCTTTGAGAGAGGGGAAACATGTAGGGAAATATTGTTGAGAAAAAAAAGTCTAAAAGACCTTCAAGAATTCAAAGAAGTGTTCATTAGACGATACAGAACACAGGAAGAGATGGGAAAGATAAAAAACTTGTTGCTAGAGGCAAGAAGGTTAAATGATGAAAGAAATGAAGAACAGTTACAGTAGTCGCCGTGGCTCAGTCGGTAGCGTCTCCGACTCTGAGGCGCCACGTCTAGGGTTCGCGCCCCGCCACGGTCTGAGGTTAGCAAAGGCATGCACTCAGCGTAAGGATTACATCTGCCAAAACAAGTCCTTCGCCAGAAGGCAACCGTCCTAGCCCTTGGTTGATAAGGGAGGCCGTGACATAAAACCGGCGCAGAAAATTTTTTGTTACAGAGTTCTTCCAGACAAAGGGGAGATAAAGAAGATAATGACAGAAGATCAGGGGATGGGGCCTCATTAAGATTGTTATACACAAATGCTGATGGATTAGCTGGTAAGGCAGTAGAATTAAAAGATAGGATTCACAACAGTAAGGCAGATATAGTAGCAATTACAGAGACTAAGTTGAGTGAGGACATAAACAGTGTCACAGTTTTTCCTAAGGGTTTCAGAATACTAAGGGTTGAAAGATCTGAGAGGACTGGTGGAGGGATAGCACTGCTCATAAGTGAAAGGATTCAAGTTGAAGAAATAAACTTGGCTATAGAAAGTGAGTTCAAGGAATTTCTTGTTGCTCGCATAAATACTGGGTCAGAGAGCATTATAATAACTGTTGTATACAACCCACCAAGGAACCAAAATAGGCTTGAAGTTTATGAGGAAAGTCATATAGGTACTATTGAAGTCATAAACTCAGTTGTTAACATGGCATGGGGAAAAAAATGTAGGATTTTGATTATGGGAGACTTTAATCATAAAGAGATAGATTGGATAAATCTTGACCCACACAGTGGTGAGGACTCATTCGGGGCAAGATTCCTAGATTGCGTACAAGGGAATTTCCTACACCAACATGTAATGGAACCAACAAGGGCCAGGGGTGGGCATGAGCCATCACTACTTGATCTAGTGTTCACAGATAATGTGTTGGATATTGAAAAAATTGAGTATGAACCACCAATTGGAAAGAGTGACCACTGTGTGTTGTTGATGGAGTATATCACTGAAGATATTCTTCCTGAGAGTAGAGGCACTGAGGACATGAGGAGGAACTATCCGAAAGGAGATTACATAAAAATAAATGAGCTTTTTGCAGTTATTGACTGGAGAACCTTATTTTACAACAAATCTGTACAAGAAATGTATGACATCTTTTGTGAGAAATATGGGAAGATAGTAGATTGCTGCATACCTGTCACCAAAGTAGGTGTAATTCATGCCAGAGAGAAATGGTTCGATAATGGGTGTAAAAGAGCTAAGGAGTGGAGAGACAAATGCTGGAAAAGGTATAGGAGGAGAAAAAACATAAATGCCTGGCAAACCTACAAAAGAGCAAGAAATGACTACCTAAGTAAAAGGAGAGAGGCAGAGAGAGACTATGAGAGGGACATCACCAGGAAGGCTAAAGAAAATCCCAAGCTTTTCCGCAGCTTTATCAGAGGAAAACTGAAGGTAAAAGAACAGGTTTTAAGGCTAAAGAGAGCGGGATGGAAGCATCACTGAGACGGATGAAGAGATCTGCAAAGAATTGAACAAGGAGTTTCAGTCAGTATTTACAGTAGAAAATACCCCATCCCCTCAGATTGCAGTGATAGAAGCTGAAGGGCCGGTATTAGAGAATGTTACAATATTTGATATAATTATTATTTTGTTAATGAACGAATCCATGTTTTGTTTACATTGAAAGTAATAAAGATGCCCACTAGGGGGCAGACAAGAACATTCATAATGCCCTTTCAGTCTCCTATTTTATTGTGCCTCATTTATCTATAAATATCTCCAAATTTAAGGAGCATCAAACATGGTGGCAGCGCTCAATAGACTAAGTATGGTTTGCTGTTCATTTTAAATATAAGGCATTACGTATTATCCAGGATCTTTCTGTTTGATTAAGTAAATAAGACTACCAACCGACATGGCGACAGCTAATCTAGCCCCTCCAGATAAATTCGCATTAAAGAGCGAAAGTGAGCAAGATTGGCGATTTTTTCGTCAAAAATTCGAGCTGTATATACTTGCAGCAGGTTTAAATGATAAACCAAGTGAAGTGAAGGTAGCATTACTTTTGACCCATGGGGGTGACGAACTGCTTCGAGTGTATAATGCTATAGAGTTTGGTCCCGTTATTGTAGGGGAGAGTGGAACTCGTGATGACCCTAGCAAGGACTTAAACGTGGTATTACAGAAGCTAGATGAGCATTTTGCCCCTAGGAAGCTAATAATAGCATCAAGATATAGGTTTAGATGCTGTACTCAGAAAGCTGATGAGAACCTGGATGAATTTATTACTAGAATAAAAACTATGGTTAAGGATTGTGATTTTGCAGCAGAAAAAGATGAGGCAATTCGTGATCAAATTGTTTTTGGCTGTAAAGAAGATAAACTCAGAGAGAAATTTCTGAGAGAAGAATGTATTTCACTGATAGATACGCTCAAAATTTGTGAGGCACATCAAGCATCGCAGAGACAAATGCAAATGATAAAAAGAGAAAATACAGCAAAGTCGGTCATAAATAAAGTTAAATCGACAAAGAACTTTAAGCAGAGTAGGCCTAGTAGACATTCAGCAGACCGAAAGAGTGAGGACCCAAGTTTTGTGAACAAGAACCAGTATAGGCCTAAGTCAAACCAAAGTTTGTCAACGAAGGATACGGCTCTACGAAAATGTAAGTTCTGCGGAACAAGACACGTGTGGAGTAAGAAGAAATGTCCAGCCTATGGAGAGAGATGCAACTACTGCAACAGGCTGAATCACTTCGAATCTCAATGTTTGGAGAAAAATGGACATGCACAAGCATCTAAGAAGATGGGTGTGAATGCAGTGGACGGTGACGATTCCAGTTCAGATACTCCAGCCGAATATATCCTAGGTGTCAAGTTGCAGACGAGACGTGGAGAGCCAGAAGAAACGACGGTGAACAAAAATGATAATCCCTGTACACAGCAAGTGATGAAAGTGAATAAAGTGTCAAAGAAATCCAAATATCTATATACCGATCTGAAAGTTGGTGAAAATAGTGTCAAATTTCAAATCGATAGCGGAGCAGGTGTAAATGTGTTACCTCGAAATATGGTTCCCAATAATGTAAAAATTGAATCTAGTGAAGGGTTACAACTAGAAATGTGGAATAATTCTGCAGCCAAACCAGTTGGAAAATGTAGAATTAAAGTGAAAAATGAGATAAATTCAAAGAGATATAATGTTGAGTTTATTATAGTGGCTGAGAATTATATGCCTTTGTTAGGAAAACGTGCATCAGAACAGATGGGTTTCCTTACCATCAATTATGATAACATATGTTCTGTACACAGTGAATCTTGTAATACTGATGTTTTTCAGGAATATTCAGATGTGTTTTGTAATGAAATTGGTAAGTTACCTGGGGTGGTACATATGACTTTAGACAAAGAAGTCAAGCCATTTGCTATATCTTCATGTAGAGTGCCAATTCAACTTAAAAGGAAGGTAAAATCCAAATTATCTGAGTTAGAGAAACAAAATGTCATTTGTAAAGTAGACGAACCAACTGAATGGGTGAGTCGCATGGTAGTAGCTTCTAAGAAAAATAGTGAAGACATAAGAATTTGCATAGATCCTCAGCAATTAAATAAAGCCATAATTAGAGAAATGCATCCTTTGCCAATTATTGATGATGTTTTACCTGAATTAGCACAAGCTAAAGTGTTCTCTAAACTAGATTTAAGAAATGGATATTAGCACTGTGTTTTGGATGAAGAGTCAAGTCATTTAACTACCTTTCAAACCCCTTTTGGAAGATATCGGTGGCTTAGACTGCCCTTTGGCCTAGCAATCAGTAGTGAAGTTTTTCAGAAACGACTGCAGAACTCTTTAGATGGTTTGCTAGGAATAATATGCATTGCTGATGACATTTTGGTATATGGAATAGGTAATTCTCTAGAAGAAGCACAGTTAGATCATGATGAAAATTTAAGAAATTTACTGGAACGATGTCGTAAGCATGGTATCCGTCTTAACAGAGAAAAGGCTGAAACAAGAAAGAGTGAGATAACATTTCTTGGACATGTAATAACTAATGAAGGCCTTAAGCCAGATCCCAGTAAAATTGAAGCAATTGTATCGATGAAAGCTCCAACTAATGTCACTGAGATTCAATGTTTTAGTGGAATGATAAACTATTTGTCAAAATTCATGCCTAGACTCTCTGATCTGATGGTGCCCATACGACAACTTTTACGTAAAGACAAAGAATGGTGTTGGGGTGATGAACAGGCTAGAGCTTTTGAGAAAATTAAGTGTTGCATCACTAAGACTCCAATTCTTGCTTATTATGATCAAAATAAACAGATAGTTATACAGTGTGATGCTAGCAAATGTGGACTTGGTGCAGTTCTAATGCAAGGTGGTAAACCGTTGTCTTATGCAAGCAGAGCTCTAACTGACACGGAAACAAGGTATGCTCAGATAGAGAAAGAAATGCTGGCTATTGTGTTTGCTTTAAAGAAATTCCATCAGTACACTTTTGGACAACATACTTTGGTTATAACTGATCACAAACCACTTCAGAGTATAATCTTGAAACCATTAGATAGAGCACCAAAGAGGTTACAAGGCATGTTATTGACTGCACAACAATACGATATTGAACTTAAGCATACTGCTGGTAAGAACATGCATATAGCAGATTTGCTGTCTCGATCATTTCTTAGTGAAACTGAAAATGGTAATGATTTTGAATATGTTAATGTTGTATCTTATTTGCCTATTAGGGAAGACAGGTTAAAGAAAATTCATGATGCTGTGGCCAGTGATGAAATTTTACTTGAAGTGACAAATATGATAACAAATGGGTGGCCAGAGTATAAATGTAATGTACCTATAACTGTTTTGCCTTATTATCATATTAGAGATGAACTTTCTATACAGAATGGACTTGTATTTAAAGGTGATAGAGTTGTGATTCCTGCCAATTTGAGGAAAGAAATTAAACAGGCTATTCACTCTAGTCACATTGGCGTAGAAAGTTGTCTACGAAGGGCTCGTGAGTGTGTATATTGGCCTGGTATGAATGGTGATATTAAAGAACATATTTCTCAATGTGAAATCTGTTGCAAATTTCAAAAATCTCAGCAGAAAGAAACTCTTATGCCACATGAAGTGTCTGATAGGCCATGGGAGAAAGTTGGCACAGATATTTTTGAATTGAGTAATCAGTTTTATCTTGTAACAGTAGACTATTTCAGTAATTTCTGGGAAATTGATAGGTTAGAAGATATAAAAGCATCTACTGTTATACGTAAGCTAAAAGCACATTTTGCAAGGTATGGTACTCCTTCCATCTTAGTTAGTGACTGTGGAACTCAATTTACAAGTGATATATTTCAGAATTTTATAAGAGTATGGGATATAGAACATTGTACGTCAAGCCCTAAACATCCTCAGTCTAATGGACAGGCAGAATCCGCTGTAAAAACTGCAAAGTCCATACTCAGAAAAGCCATAGAAAGCAATAATGACCCTTATTTGGCAATATTAGACTACCGTAATTGTCCGTCTCACAGTGATGAATACAGTCCGGCTCAAAAAAGCCTAGGGAGACGCACACGTACTCTTCTCCCAGTTTCTTCAAAGTTGTTGAAACCATCTGAGATCAATGTAGATAAAATTAAGATTAACAGACATTATAGAAATAGCAGGTCCGCTAAATATTACAATGTGCATGCCAAAGATCTTGATCCTTTACAGGAAGATGATGTTGTGAGAATAAAACCCACTGTAATGGGAAAGAAAGCTTGGGAAAAAGGTATTGTGAAGGAACGTTTAGACGAGAGATCTTATGAAATTTCAACTGATGCTGGTTTATTGAGAAGAAATAGAGTAGACCTTAATAAGTCAAATGAAAGAAATGTTTCGCATCACAGTAGTGAAGATTCTAGTAATGTAGTACAAAGTCAGCAACAGGTTGAAATTCCACAGGATAAACATGTGAACCCAACAAGTGAGAATCTCAGAGTTCAAGAGTCTTTCACTCCTCAAAAGAGAATCACAAGGAGTACAAGGAATATTTTACCCTCTAAATATAAAGATTTTGTTGTTTACAAAGAGTGATTTATTTTTCGTTTTCAAGATGATAACTTATTTTTTTTTTCTTCATAAAAAGAGGGATGTTACAATATTTGATATAATTATTATTTTGTTAATGAACGAATCCATGTTTTGTTTACATTGAAAGTAATAAAGATGCCCACTAAGGGGCAGACAAGAACATTCATAATGCCCTTTCAGTCTCCTATTTTATTGTGCCTCATTTATCTATAAATATCTCCAAATTTAAGGAGCATCAAACAGAGAACATCAACCTTACAGCCACAGAGGTATGCAAAGCGCTGATGGATTTAGATGTTCATAAAGCTACAGGTCCTGATGACATATCCCCTCATGTGCTTAAAAAATGCGCAAACACAATATCAGTGGCACTAAGTATCATATTTAAGGAGTCACTGGAGTCGGGGGAGATTCCAAGATGCTGGAAACAAGCAAATGTGATACCTATCTTCAAAAAGGGAAGGAGGGATACGGCTCTGAACTATAGACCAGTTTCCTTGACCAGTATAGTTTGCAAAGTTATGGAGAAACTACTAAGGAAACATATCTCTCTTCACTTGGAATCCTTCAACTTTTTGTCAGTGAGGCAACATGGCTTCAAAGAAGGTAGATCAACAGTAACAAACTTATTAGAATTTTATGATGAGGTAAGCCAAATCTTACAGGAAAGAGAGGGCTGGGCAGATTGCATATTCCTAGATTTCCAGAAAGTGTTTGACACTGTTCCACATGGGAGACTTATTAGGAAGCTGCAATCAATGGTTAGAATAGGTGGGAATGTTTTGGAATGGATAAAAACTTACTTAGAAGGAAGGGAACAGAGGGTTAGAGTAAGACACTCAGTGTCTGAATGGAGAAGAGTTAGTAGTGGAGTTCCACAGGGTTCAGTTTTAGGGCCACTTTTCTTCCTTGTATATGTAAATGACCTACCAGAGTCTGTAAATTCATTCATGAATATGTTTGCAGATGATGCAAAGATTGTGAAGAAAGTAAAAAACGAGAACAATGGTAGAGAACTTCAGGAGGATCTAAATAATCTGCATGAGTGGTCAGAAAAGTGGCTAATGAAATTCAATACTTCAAAATGTAAGGTAATGAGAATGGGTACAAGTGCAAGAAGGCCCAAGCTTGACTACTCGGTGGCTGGAGTACAACTTCAAGAGACAGAAAATGAGAGAGATCTAGGAGTAAACATACTGGCAGATTTGTCTCCAGAAATACATATAAATGGCATAGTAAGGGCAGCATATGCATTCTTATCAAATGTAAGGGTAGCCTTCAGGCACATGGACAAGGAAATGTTCAGAAATATTTATGTAACCTATGTGAGGCCAAAACTCGAATATGCAGCCCCCTTTTGGAATCCGCACTTGAAAAAGCACATAGCTAAGCTTGAAAAAGTTCAAAGACATGCCACGAAACTGGTGCCAAAAATACGCAAACTCAGTTATGATGAGAGGCTGAGGGAATTAGACTTACCATCACTCGAAGCTAGAAGAGTGAGGGGGGGATATGGTGACAGTCTTTAAATTCCTCCATGGTTATTATAGAGTGGATAGGGATCGATATTTTGATATGGCTGGCTCTAGAACTAGAGGTCATAGTTTGAAGCTTGGTAAGAAAACTTCTTTGCAGGATGTAAGGAAATACTTTTTCAGTGTAAGAGTAGTTGATAATTGGAATTGGCTAAGCGAGGAGGTAGTTAATGCTATCTCAATCCATAGTTTTAAGGACAGGTATGATAAGTATCACTAAGTATAAAATGGAACCGATCAGGAGACGGGAAGATACGAGCTTTGGGCTCTTTCCCGTAAACACAATTAGGTAATCACAATTAGGTAATCACATATATATACACATACATACAAGACACTCACACAAACCAACGAAATTCACACATATGTAAATGTATGCAGAATTAAAACGAAACACCTTCACACTAATAAAATCTGCCCCACAAAACTCTTAGAGGGCAACATGAGCCATCTTTGCTCAACCCAGGATTAGATCTTGAAACAAATAATGACTCCGCCACCCCGACTACTTACGTCAAATTATTACTAAATATAGTTTACAAAAAAGAATAAAGAAAAGTATATATATATATATATATATATATATATATATATATATATATATATATATATATATATATATATATATATATATATATATATATATATATATATATATATATATATATATATATATATATATATATATATATATATATATATATATATATATATATATATATATATGTATATATATATATATATATATATATATATATATATATATATATATATATATATATATATATATATATATATATATATATATATATATATATATATATATATATATATATATATATATATATATATATATATATATATATATATATATATATATATATATATAATTACTCGAGGAATTTTTGAAGGTTTGGTGATACTTGGAGGAAATTTAGACCGGTGTACTTGGTAACACTGGCTAACTTGTCTTCGTCGCTCGATTTTTTTTTTTTAAATTTAGTGAGAGAGAAAAAGTGGTCAGGGTGGCAGCTCCGGAGGTTATTGTGTTGTTGTAGATTGTAAGATATTTTGAATTGATGGTAAAGGTCCAGTATTATTCCGGCACCTTAGTGTTGGTCTTTTTTCTTCCAAACCTTCACAAAACCCTTTGCATACATATAATAAATTATTATAAAGTTACCGACTTAGGTTTGGTTAGGTTAGGTAAAGCATAATAATACCAACAATTTAGGGAAAAATTTATGCTATGTCGGAACAAAATCCCTAGTCAAACCTGGAAAAATCTCTCATTCACGTGACACTGTGAGGCATTTAACAAAATCTGTACTGAAATCTCCCCCCCCCCCTAAGCCAATGCTTTACACGGCCTTCATGAGCCAGAATTGAGGCATTTAACAAAATCTATGCTGACCACCTAAGCCCGTGCTTTACCTAACCTAACCTAAGTCCGCCACTTTTTACTTATGTATTATATGTATACAAATAAGTTTTGTGAAGGTTTGGAAGAAAATAGACGAATATTAAAGCGCCGAAGTTGTAGTGGACCTTTACCGAATTGATATATTTATCATGATTTACAAGGCCATATCAGATAATTTTCTCTTCCTTGAATCACGTCGTATGAGGTGAGGTCGTCGTGAAAGTCGTAGTTTAGGCTATTTGATCTATTTTATTTTAGTACGGATGATGAACTGACAAGTACGACTTCGTAGATAATTTTCCAGTGTTTGAAGTGGCATAGCCTTTTCTTTAGTGGGTTTTATGGTATTGTTTTAGTTATGGGGATTAATGAAATATGGTCTTTTTATGTACTTTTAATAATAGTTCTTACGAAGACAATAATAACGAAGTGTTTTTTCAACACTTTTCTTTGTGGGAAATAAAGGGTTTTGTGCTTCATTTCTGCTGGATATCACTCGTTTCTGCTTTCCCCCCCACCCAAAACCCCTATTCCCAACACTTTCCCTTATGATTGTTAGGGATAAGGGGGGGGGGATGGAAAGTCTACATCGAGTGCTTTGTACCAGAAATGGAGTTTAGAATCGTTTGTTTCACAATGAAGACTGTCGGAAATATAGTTTTTATTTTTGGTCAAAGAGAATAATCCCTTCTTCTAAAAAGTTACCAGTTTCAGTAGCATTTGTATTTACTTTTTTTATTTATGTAATTATTACCTTGAATTTCCTGTTAAACTAATGGGTATTCAAGAAGTTAACTGAAGAGAATAAATTTTTTTTCTCTCAAAAGGCTAAATTGGCCATCTCGCTATATTTAATATTGTGCATGACTACTGTAGGTAATAATTCTGGTAGGGTGTAGTTGTATAATTCTGTACTTGTGCTCCATGATCTAATGCTGAAGGCTGTAATTGAAAAAGAGTCCTCCTTATTCAAAATCTTTGGTATGTTAAAAAATTTCGATTATTTTGGAAGTTTGGCCTAATATTTTTGTCAGTGTTTGCTCAGTTTAGAGGTGAAAATTATATATATAATTGTTTGTGGTTTTTGTATGTTTAGAATGAATATGGCCAAAAAAAAACATTAGAAAATATATACAGACCTAAGCTAACCTAATCAGACCTAGAAAATAGTAATTCACGACTGAAGGATTTTTAAACTTGAATAGGACTGTTCAGGACAGTTCGATGTTAAGTCTTCCATCAGTTACGGTTATTTGTTATGCCTACATCAACACTGAATATTCTTGGATACTCATTACACACCTCTTATTATCCCTTCACATCTGACAAGTCATTACACTCTCCATCTCTGTTACTTTTTACTTAATGTATTCTTCGTGCCCTGGCGCGGTGGGGGCTGTTTTATTTTATTTTAATTTTTGGCCTGTCCTCGTGTCACAATCATAAAAAAAAAAAAAGTTTTCAATGTCACATTCATTCAAAATATATATATAAAAAAAAAATTAAGGATAATGTAGTAGCTTACAATTTTTTGTTAGATGAGGTTAGGTTTGATTAGCTTAGCATATATTTTCCAACAATTTTCAAGGTCATGTTCAAAACTCATCAGAAACTAGGAAAAATTCAATTTTTACTTCCAAATTGAGACTTCTACAGTTGTGAAAATATATAAATTTTTGATGTCAAAAATGTTTGATATCCTCACCCCCTTACCTTATCAGTTATGGGAGAAAGCGTTAGAACATATGAGGTTTTGTTTTGAAAATTCACAGAAAACTAGCAAGGTTTGAGAGACATGACAATATTAAGCATTCATCCATAAAGCTATAATTCAGAACTGAGGGGCTTTGCCCCAAGATCACTATTTAATATCTAAGAAAAAGATTTTGAATGAGATATAGCTACAGTGTTGTCTTATATGATGCATTATTTTACTCTTAGCACATAAGAAGTTTTTACCAGATCAACTTACGACCACTTTGGAACCTAATCCAATTCTTAATTGAAGTGGAACTTGAATATTGATGATATATTTGGGTTAATCATGTTCTGACTGCTCTCCATCTTCCCAGTCTTTAGAATCTTATTATACACTGACTGGCATACTGCTCAGCATGCTTTACTATGGAGATGATAAGACCCGCGATCAAGACTACCATGAGACAATAGGAATGGCATCCAGTCTTAATTTCTCAGCTACACTTTCACAAGGATCGATTGTTGGATTGATCCCACTGACAGGCTGAAAAGCCTACCTGGGAGTGGAAACAAGCACACACTGACTATTGACATCCTTGGAAAATGTGGACTGTGTTATTCCTGTGATAAAATTACTAGCAGAAATGGAATTAAAAAAAAAAAGTCAAATGTGTTGAAGCATGCCACGGTCTGAGGTTAGCCAGGGCAAGTACTTAGGGTAACAATCACACTTGACAAAACCAAAGTCCTTCGCAAAAAGGTGCCATCCTAGCCCCAAGTAGAGAAGGGAGTCTGTGACGTAAAACCGATCACATCTCGTATTCATGATTGCTTTCATTTCGTGTTTTGTTGTAGATGTTTATATTAAACTTGAAATTCGAATGAGAGAAGCTGTAGGCGCTGACCATGCTTGGTTATAAATACTTTAGTATTTTTCCTCTTCTGTTTCAAAGAATCACACTAATGTATATAGGCTATGGGTTACACCATTGAAGCTACTGATATCTTAAGTACTGTATATATTTTTTTTTATTTTGCAGATTGTGCCCTGGTAATTATCATGAGGTCCAATGTATCTTATTTGAAGCGTCAATCAAAATTAGATGCTGCCAGTACAGATCATATGAATGTTGTTGTAAAATGCACAGATCACAATGTTGAAGAAATTCTGGCCAAAAGTGATGTGAAAAGTCTTGAAGCTTTTGCACATGTATCTACCTCTGATAATCCTAAACTAAAAAAGGACAAAGGAAATTGCAATGAGGGTAAAGTAGTTGAAAATATCCTCCCTGGTCTTTCTTCTGCCTATTCTGTAGTTAATGGTATGCTGAAAAGTACTGTCTCTTCAGTGCCGACTCTTCTTCATCCTATTAAAGTAATGGCTATGAATGCTTACAATAAGAGGGACAAGAAAGAGACACGGTCATTGAGAAACAGCAGAGAAGACATAGGTGATAAAGAAAATATTTCATCTATTGACATTAACGGTAAAATGCCCATATCAAAAATGTTTGGTGAGAAGAGACAATTAATTGTTCATAATCAGGCCATACAACTCAAACACCAATGTTCTTCTAACACTGTAAGTGTGAATTTTTACAATTTGAGTTCATATTTTTATTTGTAGAAAATGGTATATGGAGAAAGGTAAAGGTAATTTTTTAGTTTCCTTGCAGCCCATCGAAAGCTTCATTGGTGGAAGTGTATCCAATCCAGAATCAAGTCGCTTTTTTAAAACAGATGCAGCTAACAGTTCCAGTGATATGTTCCTGTTGATTATCTGTTTGTATTACCACTATATATACCATAGCAGTGGTACATCTCATATATTAAAATTACATGCCTTTTGGCTTCATTTAATGTCTTAATAATATTGTACAGTATTTGCATACCAGATTGGATGTAATTAACTGCTATAGACTTAATACTATACCTTTGGATGCTCTTGATTATATATACAGTATTTGCTTTATGACATGCATTTGTTCACCTGTTAATGTGTGATTGTGATTGTATGCAAAGTTTGATTTGTTCCTAATTTAGTTAATTTAGTCTTATTCTTCTACTTGTGATTGCCAATTTTTGTAGAAGGTATATTAATGTACAAACAATTGTTTCATTATATGTTTACTGTGCTGAATTTAATTTATTACAGGAAATTAAAGAAAAACCTGCATATACAAACTGCAACAAAAGACTAAGGAGTGCTTCAGGATGTAAAAAGACAAACATTTTCAGCTTACCCTCGCAGCTCCCTCATTGGAGATCTAGTAAAACTCTTAAAGGAAGCTTGCATGATGGGGGATCCCCCAAGATCATATGTGCAACCGAGAAGCATTTGCTTTGGTACTTTCAGCTCTTGGGTAAGTTTAATATAGATCTATTTTTATTATATTATTATATAAATATTCATATTTTCTTGTAGTTTAATGATGTTTACTTGGGATAATTTATTTTTATTTTATACAGTTTATATGTAATTTGAAATAATGCAAATTTGTAATGCAAATTTTGCTTTTTATTTCTGTCTGTCCATATATATATATATATATATATATATATATATATATATATATATATATATATATATATATATATATGCACCTAGTTCTATAATAACGCGAAGATAGGTTCTCAGAAGTGCCGCGTATTGTAATTTTCGCGTAATGTAAATAGTAATTTTTCATAAGAAACAATGATAATGAGCATAGATACGTTTCACAACTGTACATATACACGCTATACCAAAGATAGAAGATAAGTAAAACATATTTTATAAGTACACAGCAAAGCAGAAAGACCTGTAGTTATTTATATTAACATTCAGATAGTGTACAGTATTAAAGATATACAGATTTACTGTACAGTACACAAATTAATGCACTCTATGATGCGGTGGGCAACAGGCATACATTGGGACGTGCATGGTGGCAGTTTGTTTGCTGTTTGTTCTTAATGGTTTTTTTCCATTCTCTTCATAATATCCGATCGCATTAAGCGGTAGAAGATTAGGAGGATGCGGGAGAACAAACCTCTATCTGCAAACATTTTGCTGCCTCCATGTCAGTTGATGCACCCTCGCGGGCTATTTCCGTGACGATATTATATCGCAAGTTTGTTTGCTGTTTGTTCTTAATGCTTTTTTTCATTTCTCTTCGTAATATCCGATCGCATTAAGCGGTAGAAGAGGAGGAGCATGACGGAAAAGTGCCTCCGAGGTGGTCGATTATTTACTAAAATGCTAAAGTTTTTTCCTTGTTTTTTTGTATGGGTGTTATTCACAAATTTCTTATTTTTTTACCTTATATTTTAGGTGCGTTATTCCAATTTCGTGGATTATAAACATGCGTAAAAAGCAAACTAGGTGTGTATAAAGTGTTCCTTTGATAATCGCGAAGGTTCGGTTCCGGGACCCGGTGCGAGACAGGAATTTCGCGGAGTAGTATCAGCCTATATGTACATTGATATTTTAATTTATTTTTATGTTTACACTGTTTAAACTGTATAAACCCTCCCTGTACTGTTAACAAACTACCCTTTACTTCATAAATAACAGCATGCAAGCGTAGATTTATATAACATACTCATGTACATAGGTATTTTACAATTATTTTTGCGTTTACTGTATAAACCCTCCCTGCACTGTTAAAAAACCACCCTTTTCTTTATAAATAACAGCATGCAAAGTAAATTTATATGTACGTGATAGGTAAACTTACCATGAATGAGGTGGTATTGAGTTTGTAGACGCCAGAGGAAATTATTCCGCAGCCAATAACAGCTTTACGGCTGTTATTCATTGAGGCCAAAATAGCGGCCGACATCCGTAAACCTTTTTCCTTCTTTCAACATATCTAAGAGTTTCACCTTATCTGTTATGGTTAACATCTTCCTTTGCCACTTAGGCTCACTACCAGAAGCCTTAGAAGATGAAGGATGCTTGGGAGGCATTGCAGAGGTTGAAAAAGTGAAGAAAATAAATCACAAGCACAACGTATTAATAAGCACAACGTGAACGGCACACACGTGAGTTAGACTGAACGAGTGAGGCGAGACAATGAAAGATGGTGGGAGAACCAAACTTCAATGAAAAAGCCAATCAGACCCCATGATACAGATCTCTCACTCTTTCAGCCAATAGCATTCCATGAACTATCTCACGTAGGTGCAAGCTTTTGTCCAAAACGCTGATACCGGTATCATATTTTACATGGTGCAATACTGTTAGTATTTATGTTTTTTACTATTTTTTACTGTTTTATTATTCTTAGGCTAAGAAATACTTTTTTTATCAATAAAATCAAGAAACTACTGGAAGTTTTAATATATATGCTAGCTCACGTTGGTGTGACCCCAATACATTGTACGCTATTGAACAGTATTGCACATGATGCAATACTGTGAGTTATATATCTAAATTTATGTTTTTTACTATTTTTTACTGTTCTATTACTCTTAGGCTAGGAAATACTTGTTTTATCAATAAAATAATAAAAATTTCAATATGTACTATCTCACGTAGGTTCGACCCTTTTCGTTATCCGAAACGCTGATACCGGTATCGTATTTTACATGGTGCAATATTGTTAGTATTTATGTTTTTTACTATATTTTACTGTTTTATTATTCTTAGGCTAAG
The DNA here is from genome assembly GCA_037179515.1 of Halocaridina rubra. Taxonomy (NCBI): domain Eukaryota; kingdom Metazoa; phylum Arthropoda; class Malacostraca; order Decapoda; family Atyidae; genus Halocaridina; species Halocaridina rubra. Next base: position 21,638 of record JAXCGZ010016267.1, read on the forward strand.
AAATACGTTTTTTTATCAATAAAATCATGAAACTACTGGAAATATTAATATATATGCTAGCTCACGTAGGTGCGACCCCAATACACAGTACGCTATCAGACAGTATTTCACATGATTCAATACTGTGAGTTATATATCTAAATTTATGTTTTTTACTATTTTTTGCTGTTTTATTATTTGTAGGCTGGGAAATACATTTTTTTTATCAATTAAATAATGAATTTTTTTTTTCAATAAAAAATGAAAATACTGAAGATTTATATTTTTTTTAATATTTTAATATTTTTGCATATACAGTGTACCCCCCCAAAATAAAATTGCCCAAAAGAATCGCGGTACAGTGATTTCGTGAGGCAAGAAACGCGATAGAGCGAAGGATCACTGTTTATATATATATATATATATATATATATATATATATATATATATATATATATATATATATATATATATATATATATATATATATATATATATATACATACACAATGTTCCCCCGGTTATTCGCGTTTCTTGGTTCACGTTCTCACTGTATCGCGGTTTTTCTTTTGGATAAATTATTATTTTATTTCATGGGTATATGCAAAAATATTAAAATATTAAAAATTAAAAAATTCTCAGTATTTTAATTATTTTTAATTGAAAAAAGCATATTTCATTATCTAATTGATAAAAAAAATTATTTCCCCAGCCTACGAATAATAAAACAGTAAAAAATAGTAAAAAACATAAATTTAGGTAGATAGATATAGATACATAGATAGATAGATACGTTTATTGACCACCTCTTTTGAAAAGTACAGTATAATCTTTACAAAGTAATATTTGATCCAAATTACAATGAATAAATACAATAGATTTTGTACAATCATCAAATAAGTAAATGAATTTTAAATTAATATACATTGTACTAATAACTGAATGATATATGTACGTACAGTATAACTCACAGTATTGCATCATGCGAAATAGTGTTCGATAGCGTACAATGTATTGGGGTCTCAGCTATGTGAGCTAGCATATATATTTATATTTCCCGTAGTTTCATGATTTTATTGATAAAAAAAAACGTATTTATTAGCCTAAGAATAATAAAACATTAAAAAATAGAAAAAACATAAATACTAACAGTATTGCAACATGTAAAATACGATACCGCTATCAGCGTTTTGGACAAAGACTCGTTCAGTCTAACTCACGTGTGCGCCGTTCACGTTGTGCTTATTAATTGTTTTGCTTGTGTTCGATAGCGTACAATGTATTGGTGTCGCAGCTACGTAAGCTAGCATATATATTTATATTTCCAGTAGTTTCATGATTTTATTGATAAAAAAAACGTATTTCTTAGCCTAAGAATAATAAAACAGTAAAAAATAGTAAAAAGCATAAATACTAACAGTATTGCAACATGTAAAATACGATACCGCTATCAGCGTTTCGGACAAAGGCTTCCACCATCTTCCATTGTCTCGCCTCACTCGTGTGCGCCATTCACGTTGTGCTTATTATTATTAATATGTTTTGCTTGTGATTTTTTTACTCTTATATTTTAACCTTTGCAATGCCTCCCAAGCATCCTTCATCTTCTAAGGCTTCTTGTAGTGAGCCTAAGCGGCAAAGAAAAATGTTAACCATTGTAGATAAAGTGAAACTCTTCGATATGTTGAAAAAAGGAAAAAAGTTTGTGGATGTCGGCCGCTATTTTAAGTAAAGGTAAATTTATTGTAAAATACTTCACCTATGTATGTCGAGTCATCATCACCTCATTCACGGTAAGTTTTCCTATCATTTTCATAAAAAATTACGTTGCTTGCTGTTATTTATAATGTAAAGGGTGTTTTTTTAATAGTACATGGAGGGTTTATACAGTGTAAACGTAAAAATACATTAAAATATCTATGTACATATAGACTGATCGTCCTCCGCGGATTTCCTGGTTCGCGTCGGGTCCTGGAACCGAACTACCGCAATAAGGGAGGTAACACTGTATATATATATATATATATATATATATATATATATATATATATATATATATATATATATATATATATATATATATATATATATATATATATATATATATATATATATACAGTGTTGCATCTCTTATTGCGGTAGTTCGGTTCCGGGACCCAGCGCGAACCTGGGAATCCGTGGTGTAGAGATCAGCCTATATGTATATAGATATTTTAATGTATTTTTACGTTTACACTGTATAAACCCTCCCTGTACTGTTAAAAAAACACCCTTTACATTATAAATAACAGCAAGCAACGTAATTTTTTTATGAAAGTGATAGGAAAACTTACCATGAAGGAGGTGATGATGACTTGACATACATAGGTTCCATATTTTACAATAATTTTTACGTTTATGTAAAATAGCGGCCGACATCCACAAAGTTTTTTCCTTCTTTCAACATATCTAAGAGTTTCACTTTATCTATAATGGTTAACATTTTCCTTTGCCGCTTAGGATCACTACAAGAAGCCTTAGAAGATGAAGGATGCTTGGGAGGCATTGCAAAGGTTAAAATATGCGAGTAAAAAAATCACAAGCAAAACATATTAATAATAATAAGCACAACATGAATGGCGCACACGAGTGAGACGAGACAATGGAAGATGGTGGAAGCCTTTGTCCGAAACGCTGATAGCGGTATCGTATTTTACATGTTGCAATACTGTTAGTATTTATGCTTTTTACTATTTTTTACTGTTATATCACTCTTAGGCTAAGAAATGCATTTTTTTTATCAATAAAATCATGAAACTGCTGGAAATATAAATATATATGCTAGCTCACGTAGCTTTTACCCCAATACATTGTACGCTATTGAACACAAGCAAAACGTGAGTTAGACTGAACGAGTCTTTGTCCAAAACGCTGATAGCGGTATCGTATTTTACATGTTGCAATACTGTTAGTATTTATGTTTTTTACTATTTTTTACTGTTTTATTATTCTTAGGCTAATAAATACTTTTTTTTATCAATAAAATCATGAAACTACTGGAAATATAAATATATATGCTAGCTCACGTAGCTGCGACCCCAATACATTGTACGCTATCGAACACAATTTCGTATGATGCAATACTGTGAGTTATTCTGTAAGTATGTATATCATTCAG
>JAXCGZ010016268.1:0-24750 GCA_037179515.1 Halocaridina rubra
AATAGGTTAAGCGGGACACACACACAACTACACATTCATACAAACATACACCTTGTGACGACGCCGATCGTCTACCCCCAACACCATCACCCCCAACAAATCCCTCCACATTCTCTCTCTCTCTTTCTCTCTCCAACATTCTATTATACCCGACCCCCCAAACTCCCTTTGTCCCAGCCAACTAGAGAGGGGCACTATACACAATTATTAAAGTAAATAAACCAACAGACGTACAAACAATGATGTGCCCTTAATAACAATAACAATAATAATGATGATGATAATAATAATAATAATAATAATAATAATAATAATAATAACAAAAATAATAATAATAATAATAATAAGATCTAAGGAGAATATTTGGAATAAACATCACGAAAGTGATGCAGAGGTATATTAAAACCCAGCAGAGAATAGGATATTAATTACAAATCTTTTATAATCCCTTCACATCTGACAGGTCATTACACTCTCCATCTCTGTTTCTCTTTACGTTATGTATTCTTTGTGCCCAGGCCCAATTTTTTGGCCAGTCCTGGTGTCACAATCGTTTAAAAAAAAAAAATTTTTTTTTTTACTCACCAAAAAAATCCGCGATGCACTGAATTGGCGATAGGTGAACCACGATATAGCGAGGGTTCACTGTAGTACTAAAATTATTAAATAATAATACAATGATAATGATGAGACTAAAAGAGAGCATTAGTAATAAATTTTGCATTAAGATACATGAAATGGAGGTATGAGAGTAAAGGTAAAACATATTGTACTGTATAGTGTTGTATTACTGTAGTGCTTTAATATTTTTATATTTAGAATACTGTACATATAGTGTAGTTTTACTATATCTTACAATGAGAACTTAGATTCTTTCTCTAGGTTACGTACTGTATGTTCTTTTGCCTATCCAGATTCACCTGCCCCAGTCTCCTAAGACCTAGGATTGAATTATAGGTGTGTTCAGACTTAAGTCTAAATCCACTTTAAGTCAGCTGTCAGGAATGGAACCTTGATGTAAAGTAGGGACTCCCTGTATTAGCAATCAACATCTATCTCTCAATACATATTTCTATAATTTTCTCTTCGCTCTCATAAACTCATCTCTTGGAACAACGCGAGGATAGGTTCTCAGAAGTGACGTGTAATGTAACCAGTCATTTACCATAAGAAACAATGATAATAGGCATATATACGTTCCACAACCACACCTAAACTCACTATGCCAAAGATATAAGATGAGTAAAACATATTTTATAAGTACATAACAAAGCAAAAAGACCTGTAGTTATTTATAGTAACATGCTAACAGTGTAGAGTATAAAAGATATACAGATTTACAAATAAATGCTGTACAGCAAAGAATAATTAACGAACCCTGAGAACTACCCCTTATCTGCAAATGCAAACAAAAATGACGTTAGAGGTAGAAGGAGGAGGAGACTTAAGCGGTAGGAGAGGGAGGAGCAGAGGAGGAGGAAGGGGGAGAGCAAACCACTGGTTGTTGTTGGGGTTAATACTGGGTGAAGAGTGACTGAAGCACATGGCAGCATGGTGGGAAACTGCCTCAGAGGTGGTTGCTTAGTTACTAAACACCCATTTTTTTTGCTTTTTCTCGCACATTTCATATATTTTTACTATTATTTTTTGGAGGCGTTATTCCAGTCTCGTGTATTAGAGCAAGTATAAAGTGAGTTGAGTGTACTTCCAAATTACACCATCCATTGGCTCATTCCCTACTCTAGCATTCAAATCTCCCATAACACCACATTCACATTCATTCAAAGGCTTCCACATATAATCTTTAATGTCATTCAAAATTCTTCTTTTTCTTCCTCAATTCTCTCACTGCCAGGGTCATATGCACTTACAAATGTCCAAACCTCGCATCCCAGTCTCATTTAAGCCACTAGTATTCTAGATAATACTTCCTTCCACTCCAACACACCCTTCTCTATTTTTTCACTTACCAACAGAGCCATTCCATCTATTCCTTTCCCTATCTCAACTACAAACACCCTACCACACTCCCAAATATCGCCTAACCATTTCCTTTTTTCTAAGTATCGCTCAGTGCAAGTACATCTATCTTTCTCTCTACAAACATACTCCTTATTACCTCCCTCTTATTTTCACTTTCAAAACAACCACGCACATTCAGAGACTCAATTACTAAGGTTCTGGTTGGATCTCTCCGGCAAGAATACCTAGCATCTCTTGGCCACTTGTAGGATGATTTCTATATCAAATAACAAATTTCTGATACCCATAATAAAATATCTTGTCTTCTCTTGTCAGGGATTGCCTCAGCATGTCAAACATCTCAATATCACCCTATCTCCTAAATCCTCCTCCGTCATACCCTACACCCTCAAGTCCTCTTGTACCACATCCATCAATCTCATCTTTAGCCTGCCTCTCCCCATTCCAGCCAGGTATTTCCTCCAATGTAGCCCTTATCCCTCCTCAGCATATGCTCAACCATTCAACACAATCACACTTTATTCCTAACCTATATTTTGCTTTGATGTTTTAGATTTCTGGGTTTTAATGAAGAAACATTTTGTGCATTTCTTTCAGATCATTTATAAGAGAAAACATTCCATATGATTATAATGTATGAATGATTTAAAACTAAATACTGCCATCCTTCCAAAGAAAATTCTTCCATTACTTTAGATTCTCAGCCAGAAACCTTTGCCTATAATTCACTAATTACACCATGCATACACTGATTACTCGGTGCTATTATAGTATACTGTCTACCTAACTACCTTAGTATAATATAACTAACCTGGTTAGGTTAGGGTAGAATAGACTACAAACAGTGAGACAGACTGTATACTACAACAGAACCAATTATACACCCATTGCATTATATATGATTAAATAGAACAATCATGACATACCAATTAAAAATCACAAAATTTGTGTTGACTTTTTTATTCTGACAAACTATTTAATATGAAAATAAGCTTGGTCAAGGGAAATTTTTTATTGATACAAACACTGAAATTTAGCATATTGGCCACCTTCACACTTATGATATAATATACCCTTGCCATATACCAACATTTACCTCAAACCACTATCTCTATCTACCAGTTCCTATGCATGCCTTCCAATCATATTAAAACCTTTTTATATCTATCAACAGATTCTCCTCTCACTCTATCATCAAAACTTTCAGCTTTTCTCATGAGGGCTCACCACAGCATATCCGTTGTTTCCTTATTGCCCTATCCCCTACGTCCTCCTCCATCACACCACACATCCTCATGCCCTAGCTCACCACATCAATGAACATTCTCTTAGGACAGTGGTTTTCAACCTGTGGGCCATGGGCAGTTTTCAGGGGTGCCACGGACATCTGAACAAGTACAGAATTTAGAAAATGCAAAATTCGAAAAATAAATGAAAAAGTGTAATTAGAGCTTTGATAACAAAGCATATGATTTATTTACAGTATTTACAGGCTAGTGCTTAATGTCATAAATGAAGAAAGAGAACTAATAAAAAGTATTTTCAATAAGCTTCATGATGATTTTATCATCATCATTTCACAATTCTGAAGGGCAGTGGGCCATGGGCACAAAAAGGGTGAAAACCCAGTCTTAGGCCTACCTCTCCATTCCTGCTTGGCACCTCAATTCTCAGCAACCTTTTCCCAACCGAACCTTCATCCCTCCTCAGCACATGCCCAAACCATTTTAGAGTCGCCTTTCTCATCATGTCCCCATAACGTCCTAACTGCACTGTCCCACCCTAAAACCCTTCAATATTTTAATATTTGAGTTTTTTGACAAGTACGACACAGATGAAACTCCAATCACTGCTTATATAATATCTAAAAACCTACAACAAACATATACAGAATAAAGGTACAATTACATGTTCTCAAAACACCATTATCCCTGAACATACCCCAAATACCTGGCCGCTTTCCATTACAAGTCCAATGTATTCGTCATGGGTATAGACTCTCCTGCTCATTATGTTGCCACATGACCTCGTATTTAAGCTTCCTTTGCTTCCAGGCAACGTTACACCACTCCACAACTGAAAAAAAAATATACTGACAAAAAGAGTGAAGAGGAGTAGCATATGATAAGACCCTTCAGACTTCTTTTTGTTAGGATATGTGGGCACCCTGCTGGTTGTTGGTTTCAGTGGGAAATGGTATCACAATGAAATATAACAGTATTAGGTAGAGAAAGGTAGAGGTACTGACAGAGGTGTAGGGGCAAGAGTAGACTTAGTTAGCCACAGGAAAAAAACATTCATATTTTTTTTTATGAATTCATCACTCACAGCTTTTAAAGAAGTGTGGAAAAGGCTACCAAGAAACAGCAACCCTATATATTGAAATGAGTTAAGCTAAAGATAAAGAAGAAGATACCTTTTAAAGAAAAGTCATTTTTCTCTCAAAGAGAAAGAAAATCTGATTAAGATATTTGTTCAACCATTTAATACATAAGTACAATATATAAAAGTAGCATCATCTCACTGAAGTCTGATGCATATTTTTTCCAATACAAGATGCCGTAGAAACAATATTCCACTATGAGGCTTTAGGAAGGGAATCTAGCCTTGATACCACAGATCCAATATGTCTGTTCACCCTAATCTGAATGCGGACAAACTGCATCACATAATATGTTACATGTTCATTGTAGTGGAAGAAAAGGAACACCTTAATTGTATTCCTGCCTGTTGTAAACTCAGGAAAATAGGAATTGGGTAGCTAAGGGCTGGCAATCTTATCTCTTCTGACTTTTTTATTTCTTGTCACACAACAACTGATGAAAGAGGCGAGAATTAGCTAAGCAAAATGCAACCCAATTACCTCCCCTCTTTTGATTAGATGTAATTGCATTACTGCCTTCAGTGGGATATTACATATTTGCTGTTATTATGTATTACTATTAAACTTCATTCTATGGGATTTAATGGAGCTGGGAAGTAAATCAGGATGCCCTTCCTATCTCTTCGAGTTGTACTCGAACATAAGTTTGTCACTTCCTAAGTCGAGCATTCTAACCACTGTGCTACAGCGGTCCCCATCACGATAAAATATGCTGCAAAATAAATAAGTAAAGTACACATATACTAAAAGTTTTACAGAGGCTTTCTTAGACAATAACATACCTTTAGCTTGGTGAGAAAAAATATTAAACTCACACAAAAAGAGATCAAGAATTCAAAAGTGGGTTGTACAGCTTCTCTTACCAAGAGGTCACTTGAGGGATATGAAGCAAAGGGTAGTGGTATACCTCGTATAATAACTAATGTCAAATTAGGAAGTTCAGTGCATTTACCATTAGTGATCTTGTCCCAATTTCAAGGGCAAACAGGCGATAAACTTCAGATAAACTTATAGCGAGGGAAACGCGGTGTTGTGGTGGACAGTTTGTTGTAGAAAACAGGCAAGTGTGACATTAAGACAACTAGGCAGCACCATGACTTCTACTGACTTCCATCCCTCTCACTATGGTTTTCAAGATAGAATATTGTGGGAACATGCTTTCTCTCTTGTGGAATTACATCATAATTACAGTTAAGACTTCTATTCTCCAAGTATCAAACTTAGAAAACTAGGCGCCACAGCTGTGTGGGTTAACTTTCGACTTCTACTGGATTGGCACTCCTGTTATCACTTTTTAACATAGACTGCAGCAGATTGTGCAGTCTCTCTGGCAGAATTACATCGCAATTACAGCAATAATTTTATTCTATTCTCCATGTATCACATATTTCCTACCAAGGGACAACACAATGTAAGGTCTATGGAGGAGGAGCAAAATTAAGTGCAGAAGTTTCCATGACGGTATAAATGCCCACTCCACAGCTCTTTACAAAAGGAAAACCTCCAGAATCCCATGTATAGCTATATAACCCCACAATATTTAGGTTAAGTTGGATTAGGTTAGATGAAAATATGAATAACCCTAAAGCATCCTGGGGCTTATCTCCTTTATAGTTTGAAAAAATTACTTGAAATGAATAAATTTAGGGGAGTGACTTACCTTAACAATTTTTTCCACACCTGATGATGCAATGATGAAGTTTTGAGTATTGAATCTCACTTGATTCACAATGGATCGATGGCCTTTCAATACCATATGAGCTTCTGATACAAGGTAATCTGTGAACCACAAATATTGTATTTTATAAATTCACTGTAAGGCAATCAAATATTACATTGTTTGTGTATTCTCTAAAGTCAGGGGGCCTCAAGAGCTCATTAGTGAAGCATGATGTGGGTTCAAGCACACCACAGGGCATTAGGAAGGGCATCCAGACGAAATAACTGACTCAAGAATGTTCGTGTCCACTCCCATGCCAATGAGGACGAATTGCGATACATAAAACAATGCATTACTTTATTATTATTATTATCATTATTCTGTAGAATCTACAATCATTCACTCAAATCCAAACTATACGTAGCCATATCTAAGCATTGTTATGCAAGCCAAATGAATCTGATACTGAGAAATACAGATTCATGATGTGGGACTAATAGTTGGGAAGGAAGAAGGGGTCCACATGCACCTAGTGAATCTTTTGTTGGCACCTGTTATATTCAAGTCTTTGAAGTGTCTATTTTAAGATTTTGACATGTAACAGGTTCAAATAATGTCCCACGGGGTTCGTTTTTACCCTTTATTACAAATAATTGGTACGTGGCTGCGAACCCTAGAGACATTAGAAAGTTGCATAACATTTGAACTAAACAACTTGCAGGGACAAATGAACACATTTTCCCATACAGTTTTGACTCAAAAAATCCATTGAAATAAAAATTTTTAGGTTTTAAACACTTCTTGACTCGATATCAGGAGGAAAAAAAAAAAAGTAGTAGTCAATATGGCATTAGTAAATCACATGTTACTTTTTTCTTTCAGATATGTGTTTGCTGGTGAGAATATGGTCTAATGGATGTTGAAGTGAAGTACAAAGATGTTTAGACTAGCAAATAAACTATTAAGATCCATAATTAAATTATACAGTGACTAATCAAGTGAAAAAGAAAACATTGCAACACTGCCGAAAACCCTACAAAGAAGTTACCATCGACATTTTGTATTTTGCATGACCCATCTCTCTCTCAGCATGGCAAATTTACAAACTTTAGTTCTTGCAAGGGGGATCCAGATAACAAGCTCTCATACATTCATGATATTCGTGATATGAGACTCAGTGAACCAGTAACTTCGCCCTACCATATGAATAACAATTGAGTCCAGATACCATTAACGCTGGAGGGATTGCCTTTGGGAACAACTGGTTATCATCAAAACTGTTACAAAAATTTTATAATGAACTTAGGTCACTTAAAAAAATTGAAAGTTTCTGGTTCCGGTGAATCATTTTCATCACTGGTGAAGGGTATCTGCAAAGCCATGAAGAGAAAAAAAATAAAATAAAAAAATAAAAAATATTGTAAAGCCTTGTTTCTTAATTTTGAAAAAAAAAAAAATATTTTTGCACAAAATATAGAAAACAGTGCATCTTCACTAGTTAAGAAAGAAATATGTAAGGACCTGAGGAAAACAAAAGCTCAGTGAATAACTTTCTACTGACTTCATTTACTGTAATGCTTAAGAAATTCTTTATCTGCTTTCCTTTAGAAGAGGAAGTTGTGTGGAGGCCTTCAATTAAAGAGAAGCACATTACACTTTTTCAACAATGACCATAAATAACATGGACCACAGTAACACAGTAGTTAGAGCACTCAACTTGGGAAGTGCTAAACACATATTTGAGCCCACCGCAGGTTGTTAGGAAGGGCATCCAGTTTTAAGTCTTCAGCTCAAACCTGTCTGTGTCCATTGCACCTCGAATGGGGACTAAATGTGAAACAAAAAAAAAAAAAAGTACAAGTACCCATTTCTTCCTTATTTACCTGATTCTTTATCCTCTGGAATCTTCCACACATACAGATTAAAATCATCTGATCCCGAAAGAATATACTGGTCGTTGCCTCCTGCAAAACAGCAGCTCTTCATGGTACAAGAGTTGTAGTAATGCTCTGCATCAAACTGTACACATAGGAGAAATACAATGTTAAAAACAATATATAAAAAATTTAAAGACTGTATTGTAATTTTCTGGTCTATGTATACCCTTATTTGTTCATTATACTCTTTAAATATCAAATTTACAAGATAAACTTATCAATTTAAATAAAAACACAAAAAATGCATCACCTCACAAAGGGATTTTGATTGTTGCGTGTCATAGAGAATTGGAGGAAGTCTTCTTCGAAGAGCCACAATTTGTGTACCCATCCGATTGAACCTAGCACACATGGATGACTGTGTGCACCTTTTCTCTCCATACCTCAATACAGGTCTGATAAAGACAAATGACATGCTGTATAATCTAATTGCATGTAACTTAAAACATAAGTGTTGCAGAAAAGGGGGAAAAGAGAAAAGTAATTTAAGAAGATATGAAAAATACCGTATTATTAATGAATACAAATAATATAAATAAATAATTATATACATAAAGGACAGTGAGGACGAAGACTTAAGCTTAGAAAGTAACCCACCATCAATCTCTTGACAAACATTGAACAAACCTGTGAATAATAATTCATCTCTACACAATATATGAAAATTTAATCTGCAATTATATCTTGTAAGATAAAGTATGAATTAAATTATAAAAATAATCTACAGTTCATATATATATATATATATATATATATATATATATATATATATATATATATATATATATATATATATATATATATATATATATATATATATATATATATATATATATATATATATATATATATATATATATATATATATATATAATATATATATATATATATATATATATATATATATATATATATATATATATATATATATATATATATATATATATATATAGTATATATAATATATATTTTCGGTGTATAAGTCGGCCTACAGATAAGTCGACCCAAAAAATGAGAGTAATTTTTTATGATTTTTGCTAATATCTGAGGTATAGGTCGACCTCTAAAATACAGAACTCGCCTACCATAAATTATCGGCTAGCCTAAGCAGCAGTGTAAAAGTTGAAATACGAAACTCGCCTAAGTTATAGGCTAGCCTAAGCAGCAGTGTAAAAGTTACCATATATAAAACACCGGGCATTAATTAAAGACTACCGGTATGTTATTACAAACGTTGTTCTACTTACAATATGAAATAATATATAAGGTAGTATTAATATAAATCTCTATAAAAATGACAAAATAGATTCATTTCTCCGCACGATCGTAACGTAAACAAAAGCGTTTTCATATGGGTGAATTATTCGAAACGTTCCAAGCAGCTGACAAGCTCATTATAGCAACTAACAGCCCCCGCCTTCTTCTTCCTCTTCTAAGCACAACTACCGTACTACCTCATCAAACAGCTTCTGTTGGTAGTTTGCATACTCATATACTTTCACTTCGTTTTCTCTCTAATTCAGTCTGGTCCTAACTCTCCTACTAACCAGAGAAAATTCTTTAAATATTTTTTACACTTAAGCTACCCATGGAGCCGCCAACAAAACGCAGAAAATACGAAGCCAGTTTTAAACTAAAAGTCATCGAAGTTGCTAAGGCATCATTTTAAATGAATAAAACATATTGCATACTTTTTATTGTAATTTATTTTAGTGAGAAATAAAGATCTGATGTTATCCTAGATGTTGTTATTTAACATTTCTGTGGTCAAAAAAGGGTTGGTGTGAACGCACTTATACCGTAAATTGTTTTGTTTCGTCAGCGATCAGCTGATCGGAAATTTTACAAATGGCTGCATGATGTTTACATTGTTATGGTCTTTTTCCTTTGATTAATAGCATTTTGTGGAATTTTAAGGTAATGGTAGCTCTATTACATTATTAGTGTCGAATCAGAATGTGAATTGATTAAAATACAAGTATTTACATTAGTAGCTACATGGATTTACATCGATAGTTACCGCACCGAGGCTGTCGTCGGTATTAGCCTAAGGTTAGGATTGATTTCCTGCACCAATATGTCACAAGATTTCAAGGTTTGCTTTTTGTGATTGTTATATAAGTCGACCCTCAATTTTGGGCTGATTTTTGGGGGCTAAAACATCGACTTATACACCGAAATATACGGTATATATATATATATATATATATATATATATATATATATATATATATATATATATATATATATATATATATATATATATATATATATATATATATATATATATATATACACACACCTTGTTCCTTTTATACGCGATTTTTTTATATGCGAAATTGCAATAATGCCCCCAAAAATAATAGTAAAAAACTCAGAATTCGCGAATAACGCCCCCCCCAAAAAAAAAAAATAATAATAATAAATAAAAATAAAAATATTTATTGTGACACCAGGATGGACCAAAAATATTTTAAAATAAAACAGTCTTTATCAGGCTGTAAAGAGAAACAGATGGAGAGTGTAATGACCTGTCAGATGTGAAGGGATTATAAAAGATGTGTAATGAATATCCAGCTCTCTGCTGGGTTTTAATATACCTCTGCATAACTCTCATGATGTCTATTCCAAAAATTTTCCTTAGATCTTATTATTATTATTATTATTATTATTATTTTATTTTTTTTTTTTTTTTTTACAATAATTTTCCTTTGATGATGATTGTGGAGATTATTATTATTATTATTATTATTATTATTATTAATATTATTATTATTACGAATTTGTAATTAAACCATTATTTTTACAACAAATAATGTAGTTTTAGTTGAATGAACAAGAGTTAATTAAAGATCTCTCTCTCTCTCCAACATTCTATTCTACCCAATAGGGTGGGTGTATATATAATGTATAATGATAATGATCTTTTCTTATCGTAATCCTCTTTGTAGTGGTGGAAGAATCCTCCGCGGGTGCTTATTTACTATATTTAAAAAATAATAATAATAATAATATAGTAAATAAGCACCCGCGGAGGCTTCTTCCACCAGTACAAAGAGGATTACGATAAGGAAAGATCATCATCATTATACATTATATATACACCCACCCTACCTCTGTCATATGTCTATCTAATCTACATCTGAAGGTGTCTAAGTAATACAATTCAGAATCTGAATTCCAGATCAAAACTTAGCACGAGGGTCTGCCCCTCTCTTTTTTCTCTCTTACTTTATTTAATTTTCGTGCTTTTCCCTCCAATTCCCTTATATCCTTAATCCCCTCCCTATTTTCCCCCTCCTATCCTATCCCATCCTAAAAAAAATAAAAAAATAAAAAAAAGGTATTGGCATTTATTATCCTACTAGGAATACTCTACGGTACTACCAAGCCAATTTTCACCAATTTCCCTTCTGAACCTAAATTTATCAAGATTAAATCCATTACCCATTACGAGTTTTGGTTTGATATGAATTTTTAAAACTTTATTAATATCACCCTTGTTAATCCCTTTAAACCATTTATACACCTCAATCATATCCCCCCTAACTCTGTGCCTCTCTAGAGAATGTAGATTAAGTTTTTTTAATCTGTCATATGGTAGATTTAGGCATTGCAAAATAAAAAAAAAAAAATCGATTTTTAGTCTTGCTTTGGTTATTTATAATTCTTATTTTATCTTTGTATACATTTGCAGATAAAGGTTCGTTCTCCTGCATCATCCTCCTCTTCTCAACATAAGTTACTTGCTCACTGCCACCATGCATGTCCCAGTGTACTATATAACTGTTGCCCTCCCCCCCAAAAAAAATAATAAATAAAAATAAAAAAATTTATTGTGACACCAGGATGGACCAAAAAATTATAAAATAAAACAGTCTTTATCAGGCTGTAAAGAGAAACAGATGGAGAGTGTAATGACCTGTCAGATGTGAAGGGATTATAAAAGATGTGTAATGAATATCCAGCTCTCTGCTGGGTTTTAATATACCTCTGCATTACTCTCATGATGTCTATTCCAAAAATTTTCCTTAGATCTATTATTATTATTATTATTATTATTTTTTACAATAATTTTCCTCTGATGATGATTGTGGAGATTATTATTATTATTATTATTATTATTAATATCATTATTATTACGAATTTGTAATTAAACCATTATTTTTACAATAAATAATGTAGTTTTGGTTGAATGAACAAGAGTTAATTAAAAATCTCTCTCTCTCTCTCTCTCTCTCTCTCCAACATTCTATTCTGCCCAATAGGGTGGGTGTATATATAATGTATAATGATGATGATCTTTTCTTATCGTAATCCTCTTTGTACTGGTGGAAGAAGCCTCCGCGGGTGCTTATTTACTATATTTAAAATAATAATAATAATAATATAGTAAATAAGCACCCGCGGAGGCTTCTTCCACCAGTACGAAGAGGATTACGATAAGAAAGGATCATCATAATTATACATTATATATACACCCACCCTACCTCTGTCATATGTCTATCTAATCTACATCTGAAGGTGTTTAAGTAATACAATTCAGAATCTGAATTCCAGATAAAAACTTAGCACGAGGGTCTGCCCCTCTTTTTTCTCTCTTACTTTATTTAATTTTCGTGCTTTTCCCTCCAATCCCTTATATCCTTAATCCCCTCGCTTTTTTTTCCCCTCCTATCCTATCCCATCCTAAAAAAAAATAATAAAAAAAAAAAAGGTATTGGCATTTATTATCCCACTAGGAATACTCTACGGTATTACCAAGCCAATTTTCACCAATTTCCCTTCTGAACCTAAATTTATCAAGATTAAATCCATTACCCATTACGAGTTCTGGTTTGATATGAATTTTTAAAACTTTATTAATATCACCCTTGTTAATCCCTTTAAACCATTTATACACCTCAATTATATCCCCCCTAACTCTGTGCCTCTCTAGAGAATGTAGATTAAGTTTTTTTAATCTGTCATATGGTAGATTTAGGCATAGCAAAATTAAAAAAAAAATTCGTTTTTTAGTGTTGCTTTGGTTATTTATAATTCTTATTTTATCTTTGTATACATTTGCAGATAAAGGTTCGTTCTCCTGCATCCTCCTCCTCTTCTACCACATAAGTTACTTGCTCACTGCCACCATGCATGTCCCAGTGTACTGTATTACTGTTGCCCACTGCATAATAGAGTAAAGTATAGTAATGTATGTTAATTTCTAGCTGTAAAGTGAATATGAATATCTTTTGCATACTCTTAGAAACAGATACAGGGCTTTCTGCTTTGCTATGTAGTAATAAAATATGTTTTTTACTTATCTTATATCTTTGGCATGGTGTGTCTATGTAAGGTTTGGAACGTATCTATGCCCTTTATCATTGTTTCCTATGGAAAATAACTCGTTTTTTCACGCGATTTTCCATTTACCCAACCCTTCTGAGAACCTATCTGGGCGTTATTCTGAGAACTAGGTGTGTATATATATATATATATATATATATATATATATATATATATATATATATATATATATATATATATATATATATATAATATATATAGTAATCCCTCGCTATATCACAGTTAACCTATCGCAAATTCAGTGTATCGCGATTTTTTTTTTTTTTTTTTTTTTTTTTTTTTAAGATGATTGTGATACCAGGGCAGGCCAAAAAATGCTAAAATAAAACAGCCTTTATCAGGCTATAAAGAGAAACAGAGATGGAGAATGTAATGACCTGTCAGATGTGAAGGGATTATAAAAGATGTGTAATGAATATACAATTCTCTGCTGGGCTTTAATATACCTCTGCATTACTTTCATGATGTCTATCCCAAAAATTCTCCTTAGATCTTATTATTATTATTATTATTATTATTATTATTATTATTATTATTATTATTATTGGCGACAATAATTTTCCTTTGATGATGATTGTGGAGATTATTATCATTATTATGATTACTATTATTGTTATTATTATTATTATAATTATCATTATTATTATTATTATTATTATTATTATTATTATTGTTATTAAGGGCTCATAATTGTTTGTACGTCTGTTGGTTTATTTACCTTAATAACTGTGTATATTGCCCCTCCCTAGTTGGCTGGGATAAAGGGAGTTTGGAGGGGGTTGGGTAGAATAGAATGTTAGAGAGAGAGAGAGAGAGAGAGAGAGAGAGAGAGAGAGAGAGAGAGAGAGAGAGAGAGAAAATTGTTGGGGGTTATGGTGTTGGTGGTAGACGATCGGCGTCGTCATACGGTGCATGTATGTTTGTATGTGTGTGTGTGTCTCGCTTAACCGATTTCCGTTCCGTTCTACAGTAGTCTCTTTCTCTCTCTCTCGCTTTTTTGACTCCTCGTTTCCAATCTCAGCTATGTGGCTTCCTTTACATATTAACTTGCTTCTTTTATTTTTTTATATCCTCCTTTACTCATCTCTGTATATTTGTTTTTCTAACTATCTAGCTGTCTTAGTTTATTATATAGTATCCTTTGCTTAGTTAGTACTCTATTATCTCTTTATACAAAATTGAAAAGAACTTTCTTGTAGTGTACTTCTCTAATTTTCTATATAATAATAATAATAATAATAATAATAATAATAATAATAATAATGATGATGATGATGATAATAATAATAATAATAATAATAACAATAATGTCTACTTATAAGTCACTTTTAATCTTATAAGAATAACCATTGTACAAAAATGGAAATAAATGTTTGTTTGTTTGTTTGCCTCCGTATCAGCTGATGCTTATTCAGGCACAATATCTTACTCATAAATATTCATTGACTCACCCTATTTGGGGTTTATCTAATTTTCAAGATTATAGTATTATTAATATTCCTCGACTCTAAACATTATTCTATCTATCTGCACGGAATCTTAACGTAAATAGTGTCAGCTGAGAGAAAAAGAAAACGTATACAATTCATTCAAAGAAAACGTATATTGTACTGTACTGTACATGGGAAACTTAAATGAAAATATATATATATATATATATATATATATATATATATATATATATATATATATATATATATATATATATATATATATATGTATATATATATATATATATATATATATATATATATATATATATATATATATATATATATATATATATATATATATTCTCTACACACTATTTCCCTGACGATATTATATCGAAAGTTTGTTTGCTGTTTGTTCTTAATGCTTTTTTCAATCTTCATAATATCACGTACATATACATCTACGCATGCACGCTGTTATTAATAAAGTAAAGGGCGGTTTGTTAACAGTGCAGGGAAGGTTTATACAATAAAGGTAAAAATAAATGTAAAATACCTATAATGAATATATGAAAGAGAATGAAGATGACACAATAATGAGAAGACAGAGAGAGAGGAGGAGAGAGAGAGAGAGGAGAAAGAGAGAGAGAGAGAGAGAGAGAGGAGAGAGAGAGAGAGAGAGAGAGAGAGAGAGGAGAGAGAGAGAGAGAGAGAGAGTAGAGAGAGAGAGAGAGAGAGAGAGAGAGAGAGAGAGAGAGAGAGAGAGAGAGAGAGAGAGACGAGAGAGAGAGACGAGAGAGAGAGAGAGAGAGAGAGAAGAGAATCTTTAATAACTCTTATTCATTCAACCAAAACTACATTATTTATTGTAAAAATAATTGTTTAATGACAAATTCGTAATAATAATAATAATAATAATAATAATAAAAATAATAATGATCATAATAATCTCCACAATCATCATCAAAGGAAAATTATTGTCGGCATTAATAATAATACAGTAATAATAATAATAATAATAATAATAATAATAATAATAATAAGATTTAAGGAGTATTTTTGGAATAGACATCATGAAAGTAATGCAAAGGTATATTATAACCCAGCAGAGAATTGGATATTCATTACACATCTATTGTAATCCCTTTACATCTGACAGGTCAATACACTCTCCATCTCTGTTTCTCTTTATTTTATGTATTCTTCAAGCCCAGGCCCTATAAAGGCTGTTATATTCTATTATATTTCGGCCCGTCCTGATGTCACAACAACAACAAAAAATTCAAATATGGTGCTCCTACTTCGTGGTTTTTCACCTATCACGGCCGGTCCCAGAACCGAACCCCCGTGATAAACGACGGAGCTCTGTATATATATATATATATATATATATATATATATATATATATATATATATATATATATATATATATATATATATATATATATATATATATATATACACTCACCTCTTGGAATAACACGAGAATGGGTTCTCAGAAGTAAGGTGTAATGCAAAATTCGCGTAATGTAACCAGTCATTTATCATAAGAAACAATGATAATACGCATATATATGTTCCACAACCATAAATAAACCCACTATGCCAAAGATATAAGATAAGTAAAGCGGATTTTATAAGTACGTAACAAAGCAGAAAGACCTGTATTTATTTATATTAATATGCAAATAGTGTAGAGTATAAAAGATATATAGATTTATCAATAAATGCTGTACAGCAAAAAATACTAACGAACCCTGAGAACAAACCCTTATCTGCAAATGTAAACAAAGATGACGTTAAAGGTAGGAGAAGGAGGAGGAGACTTAAGCGGTAGGAGAGGGAGAAGAGGAGGAGGAAGGGGGAGAGCAAACCACTGGTTGTTGTTGGGGTAAATACTGGGTGAAGAGTGACTGAAGCACATGGCAGCATTGTGGGAAACTGCCTCAGAGGCAGTCGCATTGTTACCAAACAACCAATTTTATCGCTTTTTCTCGCGCTAACGCTCGTAGCTTGCGCATTTTGTATTTTTTAACCATATTTTCCAATTTCGCGTATTATAGCAACAGGTAAAAAGCGAGTTGAGTGTACATATATATATATATATATATATATATATATATATATATATATATATATATATATATATATATATATATATATATATATATATATATATATATATATATATATATATATATATATATATATATATATATATATATATATATATATATATATATATATATATATATATATATATATATATATATATATATATATATATATATATATACACCCAGTTCTTGGAATAACGCGAAGATAGGTTCTCAAAAGTGACATGTAATGTAAAAATCATGTAATGAAACAAGTCATTTTCCATATGAAACAATGATAATGGGCATAGATACGTTTCACTTGAACGACTGAATGAGATGTGCTCACCACAACACCTCGTACCACTCTCCAACACTTGCTTCCATCCCCAGTGACGAAGTTATCGTACAGAAACGCTGATAATCTATGTCAAATTGATATAAAATGCAACACAACGAAAGGATATCAGAAAATCGTCATTAATGACATTAATTTACTATGAATACTTACATAAAAGGGCAAATTTTTGTTGTGTATACTTTAGATAGAGCCCTTTCCTTTTACACCTGGCACCAACACTTTCTTCCATCCCTAGCGACGAAGTTATCGTACAGAAATGCTGATTATCTAAGTCAAACTGATGTAAAATGCAACACAACGAAAGGATATAAAAACATCGTCACATATGACATTATTTTACTATGAATACTTATATCTCCTTCTCAGCTTTAACCCATTTTTATATGGGGTCGCCGTTGTGAATAACTTGTCTCCATCTATTTCTGTTCTGTGCTTCATTTTCATCAATACCCTTCCACTGAAAGTCTTCCCCTATACAATCACGCCATCTTTTTCTTGGTCTTCCTCTCCTCCTTCTACCCCGAACTTCCATCTCCATTGTATGTCTTCCAACATGATGTTCGTCCTGACGTAATAGGTGCCCATACCATCTAAGCCTTCCCTCCTGTATTTACTTTGATAATTCAACTACCTTTGTCGATCCTCTTACTCATTCTTAATTCTATCATTCCTTGTTACTCCAGACTTCAACCTCAACATTCTCATCTCCGCTACATCCATTCCCTTCTCCTCTGTTTTCCTCATACTTGCTGTTTCTGTTCCATATAACATAGCTGGTCTAACAACGGTCCTATGAAACTTTTCCTTCAATCTCAGTGGTACCTTCTTGTCACAGAGAACGCCAAATGCAGACCTCCAGTTATTCCATCCTGCTTGAATGCAATGTCTCACTTCTTGATCCATGCTTCCATTAGCCTCTACTATGGACCCCAAGTACTTGAACTTCTGTACTCTCTTTATTTCTTCCCCATCCATTCTTATGCTATGTCCATCATCCTCAGCAATGTTGGCACACATATATTCGGTCTTTGACCTGTTTATCCTCATTCCTCTCTCCTCAAGTGCTGCTCTCCATCCCTCCAACTTCTCCTCCAAATGCTGTTTATAGTTTAGATAGAGCCCTTTCCTTTTACACCTGGCACCAACACTTGCTTCCATCCCTAGTGACAAAGTTATCGTACAGAAACGCTGCTTATCTAACACAACGAAAGGATATCAAAACATCGTCATTTATGACATTATTTTACTATGAATACTTACATAAAAGGGCAATTTTTTGCTGTTTATAGTCTAGACAAAGTCTTTTCCCATTACACCTGGCCCCAGCACACGTTAAAGTTGCCAGAAAATTGTCCTTATCACCCTCTCCTCCCCTCCCAACCCAGGATGTCCCCTTAATTCCCATGTAAACGTATGCACATGGCAGCAAGGTGGGAAAGTGCCTCCGAGGCAGTTGCTTCTTTACTAAAATGAAACTTTTTTATCGAAATTTTTGCACAGGTGTTATTCGTGTATTTCACATATTTTTACTATTATTTTGGGGGGGTTTTATTCCAATTTTGCGTATTTTAAAAACACGTAAAAAGTGAGCTGAGTGTTTATATATATATATATATAATATATATATATATATATATATATATATATATATATATATATATATATATATATATATATATATATATATATATATAATATATATATATATATATATATATATATATATATGTGCCCGCCCTGTGGGGCGGGCACAATATCAAAGAATAGCCTCACCGTATTCCCTGCGTGTCGTAAAAGGCGACTAAAAGTGAACGGGCCGGGGGGACTAGGAATACCCCCCTTGTATCAACCTCCTGCGAGACGTCAAAGAAGAAGGGGAGTAGAGGGGAGAATAACTTCTCCCCAAACTCTAGTTTTGGGGTGTCTAAATGTGTGTGGTTGTAGTACGATAGAGAGCAAAAGATGTGAGATTGGATATATGTTTGGTAGGAGGAGGATGGATGTATTGGCATTGTGTGAGACGAAGATGAAAGGAAAAGGAGAAGTGGCATTTGGTGATGTGACAGGTAGGGTGTCTGGGGTTGAAAGGGGGAGAGCGAGAGAAGGTGTGGCATTATTGCTGAGTGAATGGATGGTAAATCAGGTAGTGGAATGGAAAGAAGTGTCATCTAGGCTGATGTGGGTGAGGGCTAGGATAGGAAGGGAATGTTGGGCTTTTGTTAGTGCGTATGGGCCAGGATGTGAGAGAAGTGAGGAAGAGCGGGATGAATTCTGGAATGAGTTAACTAGATGTGTGGATGGTCTGAGTAGAAGGAACTATGTAGTTGTGTTGGGTGACTTGAATGCCAGAGTGGGTGATGGAGAGATAGAAGGTGTTGTAGGAAAGTATGGGGTACCAAGTGGGAATGAGAGTGGCGAGAGACAGTTAGATATGTGTGTGGAGCAAGAGTTGGTGATAGGTAATAGTTTATTTAAGAAGAAGTTAATAAATAAGTATACATGGATGAGAATGGCAAATGGAAGAGTGAAAGAAAGAGGATTGATGGATTATGTGTTGGTAGCAAAGAGCATGATTGGTAGAGTGAAATGTACATGCATTCAGGAGTGTGGCTGCTGGGATGTCTGATCATTTTTTGGTTGAAGCAAAAGTGGTAGTAGCAAAAGAGTGGGGAAATAGCGTGAGGGGATGTAGAAGGGAAATAGTGAAGGTGGAAGAGTTGAAAAAGCCAGAGAAGAGACAGGAATATCAGGACAGGTTGAGAGTGGCATATGACAGGGTGAAAGAAAGAGAAGTTGAGGAGTTAGGAGAGGAATGGGGGTTGATGAAGGAATGTTTTGTGGGACATGCAAGTGATGTGTGTGGAAAGAGGTTTGTTGGAGGTGGCATGAGGAGGGGCAGCGAGTGGTGGAATGAAGGGGTGAAAATGAAGGTGGAAGAGAAAAAGAGGGCTTTTGAGGAATGGCTGCAGTGTAAAAGTAGGGAGAAGTATGAAAGATATAGGGAGAAAAATGTGGAAACCAAGCAGAAGGTAGAGGAAGAGAAGAGGTTGGCAAATGTTAGGTGGGGACAGGATTTTAGTAGGTCATATGAGGAGAATAAAAAGAAGTTTTGGAAAGAAGTGAAGAGAGCAAGGAAGGGTGGATCGAGGATGGAAGAGACAGTGAAAGATGTGAATGGCAGATGTTAAGAGGTAACGATGCAAGGAAAACATGGGCAGAATATTTTGAGTGCTTGCTGAATGTTGAGGAAGATAGAGAGGCAGCTATAGTGGCAGTGGGAGGGGTTCAAGGGCCAGTAATGGGAGATGAAAATGAGAGAGAGATTACAAGAGAGGCGGTGAAAAGGGCATTGTATGAAGCGAAAGCAGGTAAAGCACCTGGAATGGATGGTGTGAGAGCGGAGATGTTGAAAGAAGGGGGTGTGACTGCATTGGAATGGTTAGTGAGAGTGTTTAATATATGCTTTATGTTGTCATTGGTGCCAGTGGATTGGGTGATTGCCTGTATAGTGCCCCTATACAAAGGTAAGGGAGATATGTATGAATGCAGTAATTTTAGGGGTATAAGTTTGTTGAGTGTGGTAGGAAAAGTGTATGGTAGTATACTGGTTAAGAAGGATTAGGGATAAGACAGAATATGTGATCGCGGAAGTGCAGAGTGGTTTTAGGAGAGGTAGAGGTTGTATAGATCAGATTTTTATAGTTAGGCAGTTATGTGAGAAATATTTAGCAAAGGGTAAGGATGTGTATTTTGCATTTTTGGATCTAGAGAAAGCATATGATAGAGTTGATAGAGAGGCTATGTGGAATGTTTTGAGATTATATGGAATCAATGGTAAATTGTTGCATGCAGTGAAGAGCTTGTATGAGGGTAGTAGAGCTTGTGTTAGGGTACGGAATGAAGTGAGTGAGTGGTTTCCAGTGAGTGTGGGACTGAGACAGGGATGTGTGATGTCACCATGGCTGTTCAATTTGTATATTGATGGAGTTGTAAGAGAGGTGAATGAGCGAGTGCGTGGTCGAGGTTTGAGAATGGTAGATGAGGATGATAACAAGTGGGAGCTGAATCAGTTGCTGTTTGCAGATGATACTGTGGTGGTGGCAGATTCAGAGGAAAAGCTGCATCAGTTAGTGTCAGAATTTGGAATGGTGTGTGAGAGAAGGAAGCTGCGAGTGAATGTGGGAAAGAGTAAGGTTATGAGGTGTACAAGAAATGAGGATGGCGCTGGATTGAATGTTATGTTGAATGGAGAGACACTTGAGGAGGTTAATAAGTTTAAGTATTTAGGCTCGGTTATAGCTGCAAATGGTGGAGTGGAAGCAGATGTGTGTCACAGAGTGAATGAAGGATGTAAAGTGTTGGGTGCATTGAAAGGAGTGATGAAGAATAGAGGGTTGGAAATGAATGTTAAGAAAGTTTTGTATGAGAAAGTGGTTGTGCCAACTGTGATGTATGGATCAGAGTTATGGGGTATGAAAGTAAGTGAGAGACGGAAACTAAATGTGTTTGAGATGAAATGCCTGAGGAGTATGATTGGTGTATCTCGATTGGATAGGGTTAGGAATGAAGTGGTGAGAGCAAGAACGGGTGTGAGGAGAGAAATTGCAGCCAGAGTAGATATGAGTGTTCTTAGATGGTTTGGCCATGTGGAAAGGATGGATGATGAAAGGCTGCTGAAAAAGGTGATGAATGCGAGAGTTGATGGGAGAAATGCTAGAGGGAGGCCTAGGTTTGGATGGATGGATGGAGTAAGGAGAGCCCTGAATGATAGGAGGATGGATGTGAGGGAAGCAAGCGAGCGTGCTAGGAATAGGAATGAGTGGCGAGCGATTGTGACGCGGCTCTGATGGGCATCTGCTGTTACCACGGGGCTGCATCTTACAGAGATAGCCCTGTGGTAGGGGCAGTAGGAGGTGCTGGCAGTTGTGAAGCGACACAGGTTGTGGAAGAGCCGGGAGGATGGGCTGTGGCACTCCAGCAGTGCCATCTGAATGGTCGCTAGCTCCCTCGTCATTGCCCATAGAGCAAAGTAATCCCCCTATTTGTTTTCCTTTCTTGATGTCGGCTACCCCCCAATTAAAGGGGGAAACAGCCAAGGTATATATATATATATATATATATATATATATATATATATATATATATATATATATATATATATATATATATATATATATATATATATATATATATATATATATATATATATATATATATATATATATATATATATATATATATATATATATATATATATATATATATATATACACCTAGTTCTCAGAATAATGCAGAAATAGGTTCTCAGAAGTGACAGGTAAATGGAAAATCGCATGAAAAATTAGTCATTTTCCATAGGAAACAATGATAAAGGGCATAGCTCCTTTCACAACCGTCCATAGACACACTATACCAAAGCTATAAGATAAGTAAAACATATTTTATAAGTACATAACAAAGCAGAGAGACCTGTAGTTAATTATATTAACATGCAAATAGTGTACAGTATAAAAGATATACAGATTTACCGTACAGTAAACAAATTAATGCACTCTATTTTGCCCTTAGCAACAGGCTTACACTGGGACGTGCATTGTGGCTAGACACACTACACCAAAGATATAAGATAAGTAAAACATATTTTATTACATAACAAAGTAGAAAGACCTGTAGTTATTTATATTAACATGCAAATAGTGTAGAGTATAAGAGATATACAGATTTACTGTGCAGTAAACAAATTAATGCACTCTATTATGCCGTTGGCAACAGGCTTAGCATAGGACGTGCATGGTGGCCAGTGTTCCCAGATAAAGCGGATGTTTTAAGATATATATATTAATTACAAGATGGTAACCCAGCCACTGAGGGGGGCAAACCAGCCTCAACTTGGTGCCGGTCCCAAGACCGGGTAGATGGGGAGGGTTGGTGGCAGGAAGGGCATCCGGCCATAAAAATTTTGCCAAAACCAAAATATGGCCAGTACAGATAACGAGAATGGATATACAGGGTAGGAGAAGGAGAAGGAGACTAAAGCGTAGGTGGATGGATTGCATCAATGACGACCTGAGGTCTAAAGGTTTGTTGGGTGATGAGGTATGGGACAGAAACAAATGGAGAAAACTGGCCAGAAACATCGACCCCACATAAAAGTGGGAAAAGATGTAGGCAAAGAAGAAGAAGAAGAGGATTAATTACAAGATGGTAGTACAGTAATTTAAATAAAAATGTACTTCATCTTTAAGATACTTGAAATAATTTACCAGCTTATATGTATATTTTTTATGTTTATCATTTCTCTCATTCATCTATTCTGGCAACACTGATGGTGGCAGTGAGCACGAGGATGCATACATTTTGTCACACTTCCATATCAGGTGATGCACCCTCACACGCTATTTCCCTGATGATGTTATATTAAAAATATGTTTGCTGTTTGTTCATAATGCTCTTTTCAATTTTCTTCATAACATCCGATCGCATTAAGCGGTAGAAGAGGAGTAGGACGCGGGAGAACGAACCTCTATCGGTAAACATTTTGCTACATCCGTATCAGCTGATGCACCCTCACATGCTATTTCCCTAACAATATTATATTAAAAATATGTTTGATGTTTGTTCTTAATGCTTTTTTTAATTTTCTTAATAATATCCGCTCGCATTAAGCGGTAGAAGAGGAGTGGGATGCGGGAGAACGAACCTCTATCGGCAAACGTTTTGCTACTTCCGTATCAGCTGATGCACCCTCACACGCTATTTCCCTGACGATATTATATTAAAAATATGTTTGATGTTTGTTCTTAATGCTTTTTTTCAATTTTCTTCATAATATCTGGTCGCATTAAGCGGTAGAATAGCAGGAGGTTGGCGGAAAAGTGCCTATGAGGCGGTCAATATTTTACTAAAATGAATTTTTTTTTTTTTTTGGCATGGGCGTTATTCGCGAATTTCGTATTTTCTCACTATTATTTTTTTAGAGCGTTATTGCAATTTCGCGGTTAAAAAAAATGCAAAAAAAAGGCACAAGGTGTGTATATATATATATATATATATATATATATATATATATATATATATATATATATATATATATATATATATATATATTATATATATATATATATATATATATATATATATATATATATATATATATATTAATCCCTCGCTATTTCGCGGTTCACCTATCGCGGATTCAGTGCATCGCTGATTTTTGGGGCAAAAAAAAAAATAATAATAATAAAAAAAAAAATTATAAAATAAAACAGACTTCATCAGGTTGTAAAGAGAAGCAGAGATGGAGAGTGTAATGACATGTCAGATGTGAAGGGATTATAAAAGATGTGTAATGAATATCCAGCTCTCTGCTAGGTTTTAATATACCTCTGCATTACTTTCATGATGTCTATTCCAATAATTCTCCTTAGATCTTATTATTATTGTTATTATCATTGGCAACAATAATTTTCCTTTGATGAGGATTGTGGAGATTATTATCATCACCATCATTATTATTATTATTATTAAGGGCTCATCACTGTTTG
>JAXCGZ010016269.1:0-24720 GCA_037179515.1 Halocaridina rubra
ATGAAGGATGCTTGGGGGGCATTGCAGAGGTTGAAAAAATGAAGAAAACAAATCACAAGCACAACGTGAATGCGCACACGTGAGTTAGGCTGAATGAGTGAGGCGAGACGATGGAAGATGGTGCAAGCCTTTGTCCGAAACGCTGATAGCGGTATCGTATTTTACATGGTGCAATACTGTTAGTATTTATGTTTTTTACTATTTTTTACTGTTTTATTTTTCTTAGGCTAAGAAATACATTTTTTTATCAATAAAATCATGAAACTACTGGAAATTTTAATATATATGCTAGCTCACGTAGGTGCGACCCCAATACATTGTGCGCTATCGGACACTATTTCACATGATGCAATACTTTACTTTTACTTTTACTTTTGTGGTTTATACCCTCCTGTAGAAGGCTTCGCCTCCTCTCTGGCGGGTCTTAAGTTTATTTAAATTTTCTTTTTTTTTTTTTACTTTTTATCTCTCTCACACCTTGAAAGGCTCATTTATAGTAAAGAGTTCGATATCGTAGCATTTTTCAAATAAGTATGTTTTCAGTTTTTTCTTGAATTGCACCACATCTTCACTGTCTTTGAGTAGCACTGATAATTCATTATATAATCTTGGAGCACTATATTGATAGGTTCTACTACTTATATTTCGATTAGATCTTGGTTCATGCAGTCTATATTTGTCATTTGCATGTCTCACTGTGATGTTTGTTCCAAGTTCAAAAGGGACTAAATACTCATGTAAGTATTTTGGTTCTCCTGTCTTTAATGTCTTGAGTCTCTATTAGATTATTGTAATGCTTATGGTATGGTGATTAATGAAAAGAAGACAAAGTATTTTGTTGTTAATGGAAAAGACAGAGATAAAGAATCAATAGTGATAAACAACATAAAAATAGATTATTGTAAAAAGTATCTGTACTTAGGTGCATGGTTTACTGATGATGCAAAAATGCACTCAATACTTAAACAGCATGAAATCGATGGTACAGCAACAGTCAATAAGTTTAGTATATTCTGCATAAATAACATGAGTATGCCCTATGCATATAAGGTTAAAGTTTTTAAAGCTGCTTTGAGTTCTTCACTTTTGTATGACTCGGAGAGTTGGTTCACAAGTAATTTAGCTTGCATGGAAAAACTTTATAACAGGGCAGTAAAGTGTTTATTGGGAGTGAGAAACAACACTCCAATATCCTTATGTTTAATAGAAAGTGGTGTGGAAACTTTAGTACATGAAGTTAATGAAAGAAGAAGGGGATTTTTAACCAAAAAAATGCAACAGGTTAACAATGAAGAACCTTTCTATGTGGTATTTGACATCTGCAGACGGGAAAATACACTTGGTTATCAATTCTTAAATTCATATATTACAAATAAAGTGGAAGCTTCTGCTCTTAAGTGGAATAAAAACTGTAATACTGAATAAACCCCAAGGTGCCACAAAATATCTTACATATAGACATATTTTAAATAGTCAGTTGACAGTACAGAAAGTGTATAGTAGCAAAGAGTTTGTACCAGATTATTTGCGAGTGGCATTCACAAGGTTAAGAGTAATGTCTCATGAGTTGCGTGTCAAGACTGGAAGGTGGAGCAGAACACCAAGAGAAATGAGAGTATGTGCTTGTGATTAAATGGCTATTCAGAGTGAAGAACATGTGCTAATTGAGTGTCCTTTCTCCCAGCCAGTGAGACAAAAATATAATATGTTAAACTATCTGAGTGTCCAATCACTTTTGAATAAAGAGCTTCATATTACCGAGTTGTGTCAGTATATTTATGAAGTACTAGAGTTGTACAGATAAGGAAGAGATTCAACTTTGTAATGAGGAAAGCATTGATTTTTTTGTGTGTGTATAAGTTAATTTGTAATATTTGGATGTAGTCTATTCTTCTAACTGTATTTCAGAATTAGGCATTAAGATAAATATGATTATTTACTTTTGTTGGTAAGTTTGTGAGAATATTTGTATTGTTCTTTAGGCTAAGATTTTTTTTTATGGACAAAATATTGTTTCTATTACTTATGCTATTTTGTGCAAAAAGAAAAAAAAATTAAATATTTTTTGTAATATTTTGTCAATAAACTATATATATATATATATATATATATATATATATATATATATATATATATATATATATATATATATATATATATATATATATATATATATATATATATATATATATACATACAATTCTTGCTTTTATCGGCAGCCAATGCAATTCAATCAGTGTCAGTATAATTCTTTGACGTCACTGTGTGCCTTTTATTAATCTTGCTGCTTTATTTTGAATGATCTGAAGTTTTTTTTTAATAAATTGTTGGGCAAACCATAGTAAAGGGACTTACAATAAGGTATATAACTCACAATACTGTGGGTTATATATCTAAAAATATGTTTTTTTTATTATTTTTTACTTTTTATTACTCTTAGGCTAGGAAATACTTGTTTTATCAATAAAATAATGAAAATTTCAATGTGTACTATCTTACGTAGGTTCGACCCTTTTCGTTTTCCGAAACTCTGATACTGGTATTGTATTTTACATGGTGCAATACTGTTAGTATTTATGTTTTTTACTATTTTTTACTGTTTTATTATTCTTAGGCTAATAAATACGTTTTTTTTATCAATAAAATCATGAAACTACTGGAAATATAAATATATATGCTAGCTCATTTAGGTGCGACCCCAATACATTGTACGCTATCGTACACTATTTCACATGATGCAATACTGTGAGTAATACTGTACGTATATCTAAATTTATGTTTTTTACTATTTTTTACTGTTTTATTATTCGTAGGCTGGGAAATAAATTTTTTTTATCAATTAGATAATGAAATATGTTTTTTCAATAAAAAAATTACAATACTGAAAATTTTTATTTTTTAATATTTTAATATTTTTGCATATAACAACAAAAAATCGCGGTACAGTGAATTCGCGAGCCAAGAAACGCGATACAGCGAAGGATCACTGTGTATATATATATATATATATATATATATATATATATATATATATATATATATATATATATATATATATATATATATATATATATATATATATATATATATATATATATACAGTGTTACCCCAGTTATTCGCGCTTCTTGGTTTGCTTTCTCACTCTATCGCGTTTTTTTTTTTGGATAAATTATTATTTTATTTCATGGGTATATGCAAAAATATTAAAATATTAAAAAAAAAATTCTCAGTATTTTCATTTTTTTTTTTTTATTGAAAAAAAACATATTTCATTATCTAATTGATAAAAAAAAATTATTTCCCAGCCTACGAATAATAAAACAGTAAAAAATAGTAAAAAACATAAATGTAGATAGATAAGTTTCTTGACCACCTCTTTTGAAAAGTACAGTATAATCTTTACAAAAGGAATATTTGGTCCAAATTACAATGAATAAATACAATAGATTTTGTACAATCATCAAATAAGTAGATGAATTTTAAATTAATATACATTGTACTAATAACTGAATGATATACGTACGTACAGTATAACTCGCAGTATTGGATCATACGAAATAGTGTTCGATAGCGTACAATGTATTGGGGTCGCAGCTACGTGAGCTAGCATATATATTTATATTTCCAGTAGTTTCATGATTTTATTTATAAAAAAAACTTATTTATTAGCCTAAGAATAATAAAACAGTAAAAAATAGTAAAAAACATAAATACTAACAGTATTGCAACATGTAAAATACGATACCGCTATCAGCATTTTGGACAAAGACTCGTTCAGTCTAACTCACGTTTTGCTTGTGTTCGATAGCGTACAATGTATTGGGGTCGAACCTATGTCAGCTAGCATATATATTTATATTTCCAGTAGTTTCATGATTTTATTGATAAAAAAAAATGTATTTCTTAGCCTAAGAATAATATAACAGTAAAAAATAGTAGAAAACATAAATACTAACAGTATTGCAACATGTAAAATACGATACCGCTATCAGCGTTTCGGACAAAGGCTTCCACCATCTTCCATTGTCTCGCCTCACTCGTGTGCGCCATTCATGTTGTGCTTATTATTATTATTATGTTGTGCTTGTGATTTTTTTTACTCGCATATTTTAACCTTTGCAATGCCTCCCAAGCATCCTTCATCTTCTAAGGCTTCTTGTAGTGAGCCTAAGCAGCAAAGGAAAATGTTAACCATTGTAGATAAAGTGAAACTCTTAGATATGTTGAAAGAAGGAAAAAAGTTTGTGGATGTCGGCCGCTATTTTACGTAAACGTAAAAATTATTGTAAAATATGGAACCTATGTATGTCAAGTCATCATCACCTCATTCATGGTAAGTTTTCCTATCACTTTCATAAATAAATTACGTTGCTTGCTGTTATTTATAATGTAAAGGGTGCTTTTTTAACAGTACAGGGAGGGTTTATACAGTGTAAACGTAAATATACATTGAAATATCTATGTACATATAGGCTGATCCTACTACGCGTATTTCCGGGTTCGCGCCGGGTCCCGGAACCGAACTACCGCGATAAGTGAGGCAACACTGTATATATATATATATATATATATATATATATATATATATATATATTATATATATATATATATCGAGGGTTAGGTTCCGGAACCCGTCCCGATAGGTGAATTTTCGTGAAGTAGGATCACCCTATATACAGTGTTCCCCCGGTTATTCGCGTTTCTTGGTTCGCATTCTCACTGTATCGCGGTGTGGGTGTGGGGTTGTTGTTGTTTTTTTATTGTGACACCAGGATGGGCCAAAAATGATAAAATAAAACAGACTCTATCAGGTTGTAAAGAGAAACAGAGATGGAGAGTGTAATGGCCTGTCAGATGTGAAGGGATTGTAAAAGATGTGTAATGAATATCCAGCTCTCTGCTGGGTTTTAATATACCTTTGCATTACTTTTATGATGTCTATTCCAATAATTCTGCTTAGATCTTAGTATTATTATATTATTATTATAATTGGCAACAATAATTTTCCTTTGATGATGATTGTGGAGATTATTATCATCATCATCATTATTATTATTATTAAGGGCTCATCATTGTTTGTAAATCTGTTGGTTTATTTACTTTTAATAACTGTGTAAAGTGCCCCTCCCTAGTTGGCTGGGACAAAGAGAGTGTGGGGGGTTGGGTAGAATAGAATAATGGTTTAATTATTTCGTAATAATAATAATAATCTCCCCAATCATCATCAAAGGAAAATTATTGTTGCCAATAATAATAATAATAATAATAAGATCTAAGGAGAATTTTTGGAATAGATATCATGAAAGTAATGCAGAGGTATAGTAAACCCAGCAGAGAGCTGGATATTCATTGCACATTTTTCATAATCCCTTCACATCTGACAGGTCATTACGCTCTCCATCTCTATTTCTCTTTACAGCCTGATAAAGGCAGTTTTATTTTATCATTTTTGGCCTGTCCTGGTGCTATAATCATTTTTTTTTTTTTTTTTTTTTTTTTTTTTTTTTTTTTTTTTTTTTTTTTTTTTTTTTTTAAGGCTGATCCTACTCCGCGGTTTTCCTGGTTCGCGCCGGGTCCCAGAACCGAACTACCGCGATAAATACATAGGTATTTTACATTTATTTTTACGTTTACTGTATAAACCCTCCCTGTACTATTTACAAACCACCCTTTACTTCATAAATAACAGCATGCAAGGGTAACTTTATATGAAAGTGATAGATAAACTTCCTGTGAATGAGGTGGTAATGACATGACATACTCATGTACATAGGTATTTTACAATTATTTTTACATTTACTGTATAAACTCTCCCTGCACATTTAAAAAACCACCCTTTACTTTATAAATAACAGCATGCAACGTAAATTTATATCTATGTGATAGGTAAACTTACCGTGAATGAGGTGGTAATGACGTTTGTAGACTCCATACGAAATTATTCCGCAGCCAATAACAGATTTACGGCTGCTTTTTTGGGGCAAAGAACATGGTAATGGAGAGTTGCTGTCGCTGTTTCTTCTTTTGTTGGAAGATGGTCTGGTAAGGAATCCTGGCATCGTCGAGAAGATTACAGAAGGTCACCGAACGAACCATATTATCGTCATGTACCTGCGATAGTTGTTGGACTGCTTTCACATATTCATACATGGCTGCCAAACGTTCGAGTGTAAGGCCAGGTTCTTCAATTTCTTCGTGCGTTTCCTGAAGTTCTTCTTCCTCTTCTTCGCTCGCTTATTTAGTCATTTCTTCCAAGTCTTCATCAGTCAAAGGCTGCGAGTGGCAGTCAATCAGTTCATTCACATCTTCGGGAGTCATATCTTTAAAGCCTTCTCCTCCTAGCAATGCAGCCAACTTCATAGCATTCGCAACTGCCGAGTTATGGACTTCGTCAGGAGCAAATCCCTTGTAGTCGTGGATGACTTTGGGCCACAACTGCTTCCAGCTGGCATTGATTGTGGCCGGCTTCATGTCTTTGATTGCATTCTGAATATTTTGAAGGAATGTGGCAATCGTGTAATTACGCTAGTATGTCTTCATTGAGAATTCTTTGTCCGAATCTATGGATTCAACCAGGTTCGCCAGGGCATTTCGTGTGTAGAGGGCCTTGAACGCACGAATAACGCCTTCATCTATAGGCTGAGTCAGTGACATTGTATTCGGTGGCAGGAACTCTACTTGAACACCGTCATATTCAAGATTGGTTGCGTGGCCACCAGCATTATCCATCAAAAGAAGGACTTTAAATTCAAGGCCTTTTTCCGCAAGATAAAGTTTGCTCTTTTGTAGGTTTGCCAGCCATTTATGTTTTTTCCTCCTATACCTTTTCCAGCATTTGTCTCTCCACTCCTTAGCTCTTTTACACTCATTATCGAACC
This sequence comes from Halocaridina rubra, assembly GCA_037179515.1. Classification (NCBI taxonomy): domain Eukaryota; kingdom Metazoa; phylum Arthropoda; class Malacostraca; order Decapoda; family Atyidae; genus Halocaridina; species Halocaridina rubra. The sequence goes on from JAXCGZ010016269.1 coordinate 6,880, forward strand.
ATTTCTCTCTGGCATGAGTTACACCTACTTTGGTGAAAGGTATGCAGCAATCTACTATCTTTCCATATTTCTCACAAAATATGTCATACATTTCTTGTACAGATTTGTTGTAAAATAAGGTTCTTCAGTCAATAACTGCAAAAAGCTCATTCATTTTGATGTAATCTCCTTTCGGATAGTTCCTCCTCATGTCCTCAGTGCCTCTACTCTCAGGCAGAATATCTTCAGTGATATCCATCAACAACACACAGTGGTCACTCTTTCCAATTGGTGGTTCATACTCAATTTTTTCAATATCCAACACATTCTCTGTGAACACTAGATCAAGTAGTGATGGCTCATCCCCACCCCTGGCCCTCGTTGGTTCCATTACATGTTTGTGTTGGAAATTCCCTTGTATGCAATCTAGGAATCTTGCCCCGAATGTGTCCTCACCACTGTGTGGGTCAAGATTTATCCAATCAATCTCTTTATGATTAAAATCTCCCCTAATCAAAATCCTACATTTTCCCTCATGTGCCATGTTAGCAACTGAGTTTATGATTTCAATAGTACCTATATGACTTTCCTCATGAACTTCTAGCCTATTCTGGTTCCTTGGTGGGTTATATACAACAGTTATTATAATGCTCTCTGACCAAGTATTTATGCGAGCAACAAGAAATTCCTTGAACTCACTTTCTATAGCCAAAGTTATTTCTTCAACTTGAAGCCTTTCACTTATGAACAGTGCTATCCCTCCACCAGTCCTCTCAGATCTTTCAACCCTTAATATACTGAAGCCCTTAGGAAAAACTGTGACACTGTTTATGTCCTCACTCAACTCAGTCTCTGTAATTGCTACTATATCTGCCTTACTGTTGTGAATCCTATCTTTTAATTCTACTGCCTTACCAGCTAATCCATCAGCATTTGTGTATAACAATCTTAATGATGCCCCATCCCCTGATCTTCTGTCATTATCTTATTTATCTCCTCTTTGTCTGGAAGAACTCTGAAATGAAAATTTTTCTTTTCTTCATTTCTTTCCTCATTTAACCTTCTTGCCTCTTGCAACAAGTTTTTGATCTTTGCCATCTCTTCCTGTGTTCTGTATCGTCTAGTGAACACTTCTTTGATTCTTGAAGGTCTTTTAGACTTTATTTTCTCAACAATATATTCCTAAATGTTTCCCCTCTCTCAAAGGTTACTTTTGTTGGTCTCGGCTTTCCTTCCCTCGAATATTTACCTAGTTGGTGAATGTTTACAATATCCTCAGGACCACAAACTACTCCAAGCTATATGTGTGTAGGTAGTATATATATATATATATATATATATATATATATATATATATATATATATATATATATATATATATATATATATATATATATATATATATATATATATATATATATATATATATATAGGGGGTAGGCGTAGTAGTATATGATAGTAGTATATATATATATATATATATGTGTGTGTGTATGTGCGTATGTATGTATATGAATATATGTTTATGTATATATATATATATATATATATATATATATATATATATATATATATATATATATATATATATATATATATATATATTTATATACAGTGTTCTTCCGGTTATTCGCGTTTCTTGGTTCGCGTTCTCACTGTATTGCGAGTTTTTCTTGGCCAAAAAAAAATAAATAAATAAATAAGATTATTGTGACACCAGGATGGGCCAAAAAATGATAAAATAAAACAGACTTTATCAGGTTGTAAAGAGAAACAGAGATGGAGAGTGTAATGACCTGTCAGAAAATGATCAAATAAAACAGACTTTATCAGGTTGTAAAGAGAAACAGAGATGGAGAGTGTAATGACCTGTCAGATGTGAAGGGATTATAAAAGATGTGTAATGAATATCCAGCTCTCTGCTGGGTTTTAATATACCTCTCCATTACTTTCATGATGTCTGTTCCAATAATTCTGCTTAGATCTTATTCTTATTATTATTATTATTATCATCATTGGCAACAATAATTTTCCTTTGATGATGATTGTGGAGATTATTATCATCATCATCATTATTATTATTATTATTAAGGGCTCGTCATTGTTTGTACATCTGTTGGTTTATTTACTTTTAATAACTGTGTAAATTGCCCCTCCCTAGTTGGCTGGGACAAATAGAGTGTGGGGGGTTGGGTAGAATTTAATGTTGGAGAGAGAGAGAATCTTTAAGTAACTCTTGTTCATTCAACCAAAACTACATTATTTATAGTAAAAATAATGGTTTAATTACGAATTCGTAATAATAATGATGATAATAATAATAATAATAATAATAATAATCTCCCCAATCATCGTCAAAGGAAAATTATTGTTGCCAATAATAATAATAATAATAATAATAATAATAATATCTAAGGAGAATTTTTAGTATATACATCATGAAAGTAATGCAGAGGTATAGTAAACCCAGCAGAGAGCTGGATATTCATTACACATCTTTTATAATCCCTTCACATCTTACAGGTCATTACACTCTCCATCTCTGTTCCTCTTTACAGCCTGATAAAGGCCGTTTTATTTTATAATTTTTGGCCTGTCCTGGTGTCATAATCATCTTTAAAAAAAATAATAATAATTTAACGCTGATCCTAGTTCGCGGTTTTCCTGTCTTGCGCCGGGTCCCAGAACCGAACTACCGCGATAAGGGGGGGAACACTGTATGTATATATATATATATATATATATATATATATATATATATATATATATATATATATATATATATATATATATATATATATATATATATATATATATATATATATATATATATATATATATATATATATATATATATATAAAGTTTCTATTTTTAAGAATCTTTTGTTAATACAATTTAGCCAAGTATGTGGGGCGGGCACAATATCAAAGAATAGCCCCCCCGTATTCCCTGCGTGTCGTAAAAGGCGACTAAAGTGGACGGGGCGGGGGGACTAGGAATCCCCCCCTTGTATCAACCTCCTGCGAGACGTCAAAGAAGAAGGGGAGTAGAGGGGAGAATAACTTCTCCCCAAACTCTAGTTTTGGGGTGTCTAAATGTGCGTGGTTGTAGTACGATAGAGAGCAAAAGATGTGAGATTGGATATATGTTTGGTAAGAGGAGGATGGATGTATTGGCATTGTGTGAGACGAAGATGAAAGGAAAAGGAGAAGTGGCATTTGGTGATGTGACGGGTAGGGTGTCCGGGGTTGAAAGGGGGAGAGCGAGAGAAGGTGTGGCATTATTGCTGAGTGAATGGATGGTAAATCAGGTAGTAGAATGGAAAGAAGTGTCATCTAGGCTGATGTGGGTGAGGGCTAGGATAGGAAGGGAATGTTGGGCTTTTGTATGTGCGTATGGGCCAGGATGTGAGAGAAGTGAGGAAGAGCGGGATGAATTCTGGAATGAGTTAACTAGATGTGTGGATGGTCTGAGTAGAAGGAACTATATAGTTGTGTTGGGTGACTTGAATGCCAGAGTGGGTGATGGAGAGATAGAAGGTGTTGTAGGAAAGTATGGGGTACCAGGTGGGAATGAGAGTGGCGAGAGACTGTTAGATATGTGTGTGGAGCAAGAGTTGGTGATAGGTAATAGTTTATTTAAGAAGAAGTTAATAAGTATACATGGATGAGAGTGGCAAATGGAAGAGTGAAAGAAAGAGCATTGATGGATTATGTGTTGGTAGCAGAGTATGATTGGTAGAGTGAAAGATGTACATGCATTCAGGGGTGTGGCTGCTGGGATGTCTGATCATTTTCTTTTTGAAGCAAAAGTGGTAGTAGCAAAAGAGTGGGGAAATAGTGTGGGGGGATGTAGAAGGGAAATAGTGAAGGTGGAAGAGTTGAAAAAGCCAGAGAAGAGACAGGAATATCAGGACAGGTTGAGAGTGGCATATGACAGGGTAAAAGAAAGAGAAGTTGGGGAGTTAGGGGAGGAATGGGGGTTGATGAAAGAATGTTTTGTGGGACATTCAAGTGATGTGTGTGGAAAGAGGTTTGTTGGAGGTGGCATGAGGAGGGGCAGCGAGTGGTGGAATGAAGGGGTGAAAATGAAGGTGGAAGAGAAAAAGAGGGCTTTTGAGGAATGGCTGCAGTGTAAAAGTAGGGAGAAGTATGAAAGATATAGGGAGAAAAATGTGGAAACCAAGCAGAAGGTAGAGGAAGAGAAGAGGTTGGCAAATGTTAGGTGGGGACAGGATTTTAGTAGGTCATATGAGGAGAATAAAAAGAAGTTTTGGAAAGAAGTGAAGAGAGCAAGGAAGGGTGGATCGAGGATGGAAGAGACAGTGAAAGATGTGAATGGACAGATGTTAAGAGGGAACGATGCAAGGAAAAGATGGTCAGAATATTTTGAGTGCTTGCTGAATGTTGAGGAAGATAGAGAGGCAGCTATAGTGGCAGTGGGAGGGGTTCAAGGGCCAGTAATGGGAGATGAAAATGAGAGAGAGATTACAAGAGAGGAGGTGAAAAGGGCATTGTATGAAGCGAAAGCAGGTAAAGCACCTGGAATGGATGGTGTGAGAGCGGAGATGTTGAAAGAAGGGGGTGTGACTGCATTGGAATGGTTAGTGAGAGTGTTTAATATATGCTTTATGTTGTCATTGGTGCCAGTGGATTGGGTGATTGCCTGTATAGTGCCCCTATACAAAGGTAAGGGAGATATGTATGAATGCAGTAATTTTAGGGGTATAAGTTTGTTGAGTGTGGTAGGAAAAGTGTATGGTAGGATACTGGTTAATAGGATTAGGGATAAGACAGAATATGTGATCGCGGAAGTGCGGAGTGGTTTTAGGAGAGGTAGAGGTTGTATAGATCAGATTTTTATAGTTAGGCAGTTATGTGAGAAATATTTAGCAAAGGGTAAGGATGTGTATTTTGCATTTTTGGATCTGGAGAAAGCATATGATAGAGTTGATAGAGAGGCTATGTGGAATGTTTTGAGATTATATGGAATCAATGGTAAATTGTTGCATGCAGTGAAGAGTTTGTATGAGGGTAGTAGAGCTTGTGTTAGGGTAGGGAATGAAGTGAGTGAGTGGTTTCCAGTGAGTGTGGGACTGAGACAGGGATGTGTGATGTCACCATGGCTGTTCAATTTGTATATTGATGAAGTTGTAAGAGAGGTGAATGAGCGAGTGCGTGGTCGAGGTTTGAGAATGGTAGATGGGGATGATAACGAGTGGGAGCTGAATCAGTTGCTGTTTGCAGATGATACTGTGGTGGTGGCAGATTCAGAGGAAAAGCTGTGTCAGTTAGTGTCAGAATTTGGAATGGTGTGTGAGAGAAGGAAGCTGCGAGTGAATGTGGGAAAGAGTAAGGTTATGAGGTGTACAAGAAATGAGGATGGCGCTGGATTGAATGTTATGTTGAATGGAGAGACACTTGAGGAGGTTAATCAGTTTTAAGTATTTAGGCTCGGTTATAGCTGCAAATGGTGGAGTGGAAGCAGATGTGTGTCACAGAGTGAATGAAGGATGTAAAGTGTTGGGTGCATTGAAAGGAGTGATGAAGAATAGAGGGTTGGAAATGAATGTTAAGAAAGATTTGTATGAGAAAGTAGTTGTGCCAACTGTGATGTATGGATCAGAGTTATGGGGTATGAAAGTAAGTGAGAGACGGAAACTAAATGTGTTTGAGATGAAATGCCTGAGGAGTATGATTGGTGTATCTCGATTGGATAGGGTTAGGAATGAAGTGGTGAGAGCAAGAACGGGTGTGAGGAGAGAAATTGCAGCCAGAGTAGATATGAATGTTCTGAGATGGTTTGGCCATGTGGAAAGGATGGATGATGAAAGGCTGCTGAAAAAGGTGATGAATGCGAGAGTTGATGGGAGAAATGCTAGAGGGAGGCCTAGGTTTGGATGGATGGATGGAGTAAGGAGAGCCCTGAATGATAGGAAGATGGATGTGAGGGAAGCAAGCGAGCGTGCTAGGAATAGAAATGAGTGGCGAGCGATTGTGACGCGGCTCTGATGGGCATCTGCTGTTACCACGGGGCTGCATCTTACAGAGATAGCCCTGTGGTAGGGGCAGTAGGAGGAGCTGGCAGTTGTGAAGCGACACAGGTTGTGGAAGAGCCGGGAGGATGGGCTGTGGCACTCCAGCAGTGCCATCTGAACGGTCGCTAGCTCCCTCGTCATTGCCCATAGAGCAAAGTAATCCCCCTATTTGTTTTCCTTTCTTGATGTCGGCTACCCCCCAATTAAAGGGGGAAACAGCCAAGGTATATGTATGTATGTATGGACTTTAATTCCTTTTGCGGCCTGTTTGTGGGGATTACTGACTAACCCCGGCGGGCATTTAAGATTGTTATTTATTAATCCCATGTTTAGGACCCCTGGGCGGGTCTTTAGTCTCCTTCTTTTCAAATGTTCCTCTATTTTGCTAGTTGTATCTCTTGCCATTGTACTTTGAGAAGGTGACCAGTTTAGGTCACGAAATTATTAAGTTCTTTTTATATATATTTTCGTTGTTTTATTTAATATATATATATATATATATATATATATATATATATATATATATATATATATATATATATATATATATATATATATATATATATATATATATATATATATATACACATATATATACAGTGAACCCTCGCTATAACGCGGTTCACCTATCGCGAATTCAGTGCATCGCGGGTGTTTTTTGGCGAGCTTTTTTTTTTTTTGGGTATATGCAAGAATATTAAAATTTTCAGTATTATCATTATCTTATTGAAAAAAAAATCTCATTATTTTATTGACAAAAAAAGCATTTCCCAGCCTAAGAATAATAAAACAGTAAAAAATAATAAAAGTCATAAATTTAAACACGTAACTCTGCACCATAGAAAGTACGATACTGGTATTGGCGTTTCGGAAAAAGAAAAGGGTCGCACCTACATGAGCTAGCACATATTAAAATTTCCAATATTTTCATTATATTATTGATAAAATAAAAGTATTTCCTAGCCTAAGAATAATAGAACAGTAAGAAATAGTAAAAAAGACATAAATTTAAACATGTAACTCACAGTATTACACCATGTAAAATACGATACCGGTATTGGCGTTTCAGAAAACGAAAAGGGTCACACCTACGTGAGCTAGTACATATTAGAATTTCCAGTATTTTCATGATTTTATTGTTAAAAAAAATATTTCCTGTCCTAAGAATAATAAAACTAAAAAATAGTAAAAAACATAAATTTAAACATGTAACTCACAGTATTGCACCATGTAAAATATTGTACGATAGCGTTCACTGTATTGGCGTCTTGGAAAACGCAAAGGGTCGCACCTACGTGAGATAGTTCATGGGATGCTATTGGCTGAAAGGGTGGGAGACTATGAATCACAGAATTCTTTTTCTGTATATTCTGTATCATGGAGTCTGATTGGCTTTTTGATTGAAGCTTCATTCTCCCAACGTCTTCCATTGTCTCACCTCACCCGTTTAGTCTACTTCCATGTGCACCGTTCGCGTTGGGCTTGTGATTTTGTGACTTTAGTTTTTCAACCTCTGCAGTGCCTCCTAAGCGTCCTTCATCTTCTACGGCTTCTGGTAGTAAGCCTAAGCGGCAAATGAAGATGTTGATCATACCAGAAAAGCTAAAACTGTTAGATATGCTGAAGAAAGGAAGAAGGTTTGCAGATGTTGGCCGCCATTTTGGCATCAATGAATCCTCTATTCGATACATCAAAAAGGACGAGGCAGATATCAGGAAAACTGTGACTACTTCTTTTAGTAAAACAGCGAAGAGCATCGTAGCACCCAGCAATGAGATAATAGTGCAGATGGAATCTGCTTTGTCCGTGTGGATTGCTGAATGCAGGAAGAAGAACATCACCTTAGACACCAATATCATACAAACAAAGGCGAAGAAGCTGTACGAGACATTCGCTGCAAACAAACCCGACGACGACATTGGCGACCGTTAGGAGGAAGAAAGAGAAGAAATTATTGACGACCCACAACCAGGACCCTCCAGCGATTCTCCACCGAGGAGAGAATCATTCGTGGCAAGCAAGGGATGGTTCGCCAAATTTCAAAAACGCTTTGGCCTAAAGAGCGTTTCAGTGCATGGCGAAGCTGCCTCTGCAGTTACAGCTGCAGCTGAAGATTACGTGAACAACGACTTCAAGAAAATTATTGAGGAAGGCGAATTTAAAAGCGCGCAAAGACCGCGTTACCCTCGTCATGTGCAGGAATGCTGCGGGCTTATCTACAAGTCTACGAACCCTAAGGCTTTTAAGAACAAGAATAACAATCTGCTGCCAGTGTATTGGATGCATAACCCTAAGGCCTGGATCATGAAAAGCCTCACATCGGACTGGTTTCACAAATGCTTTATCCCTTAGGTCAACGTTTATCTTGCGGAGAAGGGCCTTGCATTTAAAGTCCTTCTTTTGATGGATAATGCTGGTGGCCACGCAACTGATCTCGAATATGATGGTGTTCAAGTAGAGTTCCTGCCATTGGATACAACATCTCTGATTCAGCCTATGGATCAAGGCATTATTCGTGTGTTCAAGGCCCTCCACACACGAAATGCCCTAGCGAACCAGGCTGAATTCATGGATGCGGACAAATAATTCGCACTGAAGACTTACTGGTGCAACTACACGATTGCTACATGCCTTCAAAATATTCAGAATGCAATCAAAGAGATGAAGCCGGCCACAATCAATGCCAGTTTGAAGAAATTGTGGCCTGAAGTCATCTAAGACACAGCAACTCCCCATTTCCATGTTCTTCTTGCGCAAAAAGCAGCCGTAAAGCTGTCATTGGCTGTAGAATAATTTCTTCTGGAGTATGTACACGTCATCATCACCTCGTTCATGGTAAGTTTACCTATCACTTTCATATAGATTTACGCTTGCACGCTGTTATTAATAAAGTAAAGGGTGTTTTTTTTTTAACAGTGCAGGAAGGGTTTATACAGTAAAGGTAAAAATAAGTGTAAAATACCCATGTATATGAGTATGTACACTTCATCATCACCTCGTTCACAGTAAGTTTACCTATCACGTTCATATAAATTTGCGCTAGCACGCTGTTATTAATAAAGTAAAGAGTGTTTTTTTTAACAGTGCAGGGAGGGTTTATACAATAAAGGTAAAAATAAATGTAAAATACCTATGTACATATAGGGTGATCCTATTTCGTGGATTTTCACCTATCGCGGCCGGTCACAGAACCGAACCCCTGCGATAAACGAGGGAGCACTGTATGTATATATTATATATATATAATATATATATATATATATATATATATATATATATATATATATATATATATATATATATATATATATATATATATATATATACATACAGTAATCCCTCGCTATATTGCTATTCACCTTCTGCAAATTCAATGCATCGCGGGTTTTTATGACGAGCATATGTATTTTATATCACAGATTTTCTGGGTATATCACAGGAATCCACGATATGTGGAAATAATAGAATTTCCAGTATTTTCATTATTTTATTGATAAAAAAAAAGTATTTCCTAGCCTAAGAATAATAAAACAGTAAAAAATAGTAAAAAACATAAATTTAAACATATAACTCACAGTATTACACCATATAAAATACGATACTGGTATCGGCATTTCGGAAAACGCAAAGGATCACACCTATATGAGATAGTACATATTTAAATTTCCAGTATTTTCATTATTTTATTTATAAAAAAAAAGTATTTCCTAGCCTAAGAATAATAAAACAGTAAAAAACATAAATTTAAACATGTAACTCATATTTAAAATACGATACCGGTATCAGCGTTTTGGAAAACGCAAAGGGGCGCACCTACGTGAGATAGTATATCCACCTTGTTTGTTTTTTCCTCATTTTTTTTTTAAACGCAAAATTACAATAACGCCCCTAAAAAATAATAGTAAAAAAAAATACGAAATTCGCGAATAACGCCCATGTAAAAAAATTCGGAAAAAAAATTTCATTTTAGTAAAAACTCGACCGCCTCGGAGGCACTTTTCCGCCATCCTCCTCCTCTTATGCCGCTTAATGCGATTGGATATTATGAAGAAAATTGAAAAAAGCATTAAGAACAAACAGCAAACATATTTTCAATATAATATCGTCAGGGAAATAGCGTGCGAGGGTGCATCAGCTAATATATAAATGTGACAAAACGTTTGCCGATAGAGGTTTGTTCTCCCACATCCTACTCCTCTTCTACAGCTTAATGCGATCGGATATTATGAAAAAAATTTAAAAAAGCATTAAGAAGAAACAGCAAACTTATTTTTAATATAATATCGTAAGGGAAATAGCGTGTGAATGTGCATCAGCTGATACGGAAATGTGACAAAACGTATGTATCCTCGTCCTCACCGCCACCATCAGTGTTGCCAGAATAGATGAATGAGAGAAATAATAAATATTAAAAATATACATGTAAGCTGGTAAGTTATTTCAAGTATCTTAAAGATGAAGTACATTTTTATTTAAATTACAGTACTACCAGCTTGTAATTAATATATATCTTAAAATGTACCATACATTTGAAAATTAAAACATCCGCTATATCTGGCAACACTGGTCAGTATGCACATCCCAGTGTAGGCCTGTTGCCAACAGCATAATAGAGTGCATTAATTTGCTTACTGTACAGTAAATCTGTATATTTTTTATACTGTACACTATTTGCGTGTTAATATAAATAACTACAGGTCTTTCTGCTTTGTTATGTACTTATAAAATATGTTTTACTTATTTTATATCTATGGTATAGTGTGTCTATGGACAGTTCTGGAACGAGCTATGCCCTTTTTCATTGTTTCCTATGGAAAATTACTTTTTTTCTCACGCAATTTTCCATTTACCTGTCACTTCTGAGAACCTATCTCTGCGTAATTCTGAGAACTAGGTGTATATATATATATATATATATATATATATATATATATATATATATATATATATATATATATATATATATATATATATATATATATATATATATATATATATATATATATATATTCACCTCTTGGAACAACGAGAGGATAAGTTCTTAGAAGTGACATGTAATGTAAAATTTGCATAGTGTAGCCAGTCATTATCCATAAGAAACAATGATAATAGGCATAGATACGTTCCACAGCCTTGCATAAACACACTATGCCAAAGATATAAGATGAGTAAAACATATTTTATAAGTACATAACAAAGCAGAAAGACCTGTTGTTATTTATATTAACATTCAAATAGTGTAGAGTATAAAAGATATACAGATTTACTGTACAGTAAACAAATTAATGCATTATTATGCGGTGGGCAACAGACGTACACTGGGACGTGCGTGGTGACGGTGAGCACGTAAATTAAGCAGTAGAAGAGGAGGAGGATGCAGAAGAACGGACCTCTATCTGGAAATGTAAATAAAGATAAAATAGAAATAAAGAATAACCAAAGCAAGACTAAAAACTAAAAAGAAATATTTCATTATGCAATGCCTAAATGTAAAACACATTCTACTCACTCTATATACAGTGAGCAACAGGCATGGGATGAGCGTGGTGGTGGTGAGCACTTGACATAAGCGGTAGGAGGAGAACAAACCCCTGTCTGCAAACATAAAAAACAGTTAACAAAAGCATGCCTAGAAAACTTAATTTTTTCAATATGCAAAGCCTGAATTATTGTAACGAAAAAAATATAAAACACGTTCTACTCACTCTATATGTGGTGAGCAACAGGCATGGGACGAGCGCAGTGGCAGCGAGCATTTAAAATAATTAATAAAAGCAAGACTAGAAAACTAAATTTTTTTTTCATTATGCAATGCCTGAATTACAGTAATGATGTAAATAGAAATATTATACACATTCTACTCACTCTATATACAGCGAGCAACAGACGACGAGCGTGGTGGAGGCGAGCAGGTAATATAAGCGGGAGGAGAAGAAGAGGAAGTGGGAGAGCCAACTCCTAGCTGCAAAAATAAATAAAGCTAACGTAAAAAATTGAAAAACAAGTCTAGAAAAGTAATTTTTTTTATTAAGCAACGACTGAATATAATACTGTAGTATGGTATTAAAAATATAACCAAAAAAACGTAATAAATTACACAGGTGTACTCACTATATACGATTGGGCTTTTTCTTTTTACGATATTATACGGCAAGTTTGTTTGCTGTTTCTTCTTAATACTCATCCATGCACATAGCATTTTCTCCATAATATCCGATCTAGAATATGAAGACTTAAGCGAAGTTAAACTAACACCAGCTTTTTCACTTTCTCTATGCTTTCCGCATTTTTATGGATAGTGCGCAACGCACTTTCACTGAATTGCATCGACCGTTTTATGGTCTCCGTACTCTCACCACGCTCATAATGGGCCAACATTTGAAGTTTTACTTCAAGGTTTATTGCCTTTCTCACTCTTTTGGGAGGAGAAGCACTTCCACAGTCTTTTCCAAGGCATTTACTGGCCATGATAGATCCGTGCAGTAGAGTATGTAATATCTGGAAAAAAAATCACAGGAAGTACAAACCTTACCACAAAAACAGTTAGAATAAGCAATATATCAACACAGTATACTGGGTAAAGACACACTGAAGCACATTGCAGCATGGTGGAAAAGTGCCTCCAAGGCGGTCGCTTATTTACTAAAATGAAAATTTTTTTTCAAATTTTTCGCGTGGGTGTTATTCGCGCATTTCGTATTTTTTTCCTATTATTTTTTGGAAGAGTTATTCTAATTTCACGTTCTATAGAAACGCATAAAAGGCGAGTTGACTATATATATATATATATATATATATATATATATATATATATATATATATATATATATATATATATATATATATATATATATATATATATATATATATATACCTAGTTCTTAGAATACCGTGAAGATAGGTTCTCAGAAGTGCCGCGTAATGTGATGAGTCATTTTCCATAAAAAACAATGATAATGTTCATAAATACATTTCATAACCGTACATAGACACACTATGCCAAAGATATAAGATAAGTAAATCATATTTTACAAGTATATAACAAAGCAGAAAGACCTGTAGCTATTTTTAAGAGTACAAAAGATATTCAGATTTACTGTACAGCAAGAAATTAACATACTGTACTCTATTATGCGGTGGGCAACAGGCATACACTGGAACGTGCATGTTGGCGGTAGAAGAGGAGGAGGATGCAGGAGAACGAACCTCTATCTGCAAACGTAAACAAGATAAAATTAACATAAAAAATAACCAAAGCAAGACTAAACAACTAAAATAAAAAAAATTTCATTATGCAATGCCTAAATGTAAAACACATTCTACTCACTCTGTAGTACGGTGCACAACAGGTATGGGCCGAGCGTGGTGGCGGTGAGTACGTGATGTAAGCGGTAGCAGAAGAGGAGGGGGAAACATTAGAACAAACCCCATCTGCAAATGTTATCAAAGATAAAATAAAAACAACAAAAGCAAGACTAAAAAAGACAAGAAAACTAAAATTTTTGATTATGCAACGCCTGAATTACTATAACAAAAATAAATAAAACACATTCTACTCACTCTATATACGGTGTTTAACAGGTATGGGCCGAGCATGGTGGCGGCGAGCACGTGACTTAAGCAGTAGGAGAAGAGGAGACGGAAGCGTTAGAACGAACCCCTAGCTGAAAAAAAAAGATACAGTAACAAAAAAATTAATAAAAGCATGACTAGAATTTTTTTTTTCATTATGCAATACACAGTAATGATGAAAATAAAATATATTACACACATTGTACTCACTTTATATATGACGAGCAACAGACGTCGAGCGTGTTTGAGGCGAGCAGGTGATATAAGCGGTGGGAGAAGAGGAGGAAGTGGAAGAGCCAACCCCTAGCTGCAAAAATAAATAAAGCTACCATTAAAAAAAAATTAAAAACAACACTAGAAAACTCATCTTTTATAATTATGCAATGCCTGAATATAATAATGTAGTATGATATTAAAAACATAAAAAAAACGTAAAAGATCACAGAGGTGTACTCACTCTATGTATATGGGCAACAGTCATACTGGGACGAGCGGGGTGGCGTTGACAAGGTGAGTTAAACGGTAGGAGAGGTAGGTGAAGAGGAGGAGGAGGAATGGGGAGAGCTAACCCCTGGTTGTGGTTGGGGTTCATACTGCTTAGATGTGCTGGGCTGAGGGTCATCAATATCACTTCCTTTTTTGACTGAAAAGTATGCATCAAGAGTTGCCTGCCATGCAGTCCTCCTCTTTTCTTTTAAAATTTCGTTATAGCAGGAAATATCATGCATGACTTTTCAAGATGTCATGCCTGCACGCTCTATATTGGGATCGTCCTTATCCAATATTTCCAAGATATTCTCGATTAGGTGAAAAAATTTAGTCAACACTCACAGTGAGTGCTTTCATGGGGCTCGCAGAAAGTGCTGCTGCCTCATTTTCCTCCATCTCCTGACATTGTTGTTCACCTTCCATGTCCTCCAAATCCTTGGCAGTCAATTTCACCACGTGGGAAGCAAGAAGGACATCCACATCCTCCTCATCAAAGTCGGCGAAACCTACACGATGTGCGAGCTGAACGCACTCAAGTCTTGTCTTTGACAGCCGATCATTGAGATCAAAACCTGTGAAAAAGTTCGCTAACTGCGGGCAAATCTTCTTCCAGGCTCCATTTAGACATGACTGTTACTTCATCCCAAGAATCCTTCAAAAACCATATGGCGTGCTTGATATTAAATTCTTTCCTGTATTCCTTAACCGCAGACTTCTTTATTTCTAGCTCTGTGATATCATCGGCCTCAGCTGCTCTCTCAAGGTCGCCCATGCTGACGTCAGTCTTACTGCTGAGATCTTTAAAAGAATGCTTGAGGTAGTGCGATTTCAGCATCTGCACTACCCCCTGGTCCGTTAGTTGGAGTAGGGAAGTTGTATTTGGCGGCAGAAATGCAACTTTGATATTAGGATGAATATCGGCGATTGACGGAGGATGGGATGGAGCATTGTCTAATATTAGAAGAAATATGAAGTGTAAATCATGACTCTTGGGATGCACTTCTAACTTGTTTTGGAGACTTGTCAAGAAATATTCTTTAAATATACTCCCAGTCATCCATCCTTTCAGATTTAAATACCAGTGCAATGGAAGTAACTCTTTATAGTAACCCTTTAGTGCACGAGGATTTTTCTAATGGTAAATCCTTACCGGCTTCAGCTTCATGTCGCCCTCAGCGTTAGCACTAATCAGTAGGGTAAAGCAATCTATTGCTGCCTTATAACCTGAAGCACGTTTTTCCTCTATGGAAATATACGTCCTATCTGGCAGTCGCTTCCAGAATAAAACAGTTTCGTCCATGTTGAAAATCTGCCTTGACTTATATCCCCCTTCTTCTATAATGGCCTTTAATTTGTCTGGAAACAGCTTTGCCGCATCCGTATCAGCTGATGCGCTTTTGCCTTGTAATTTTTGGTTGCAATAACCAAACGTACATTGAAAATTAGAAAACCAACCAGAGGTAGCTGTAAAGGGTTTCACTTCTTCTCCTTCCACCTGGGATTTCAAATGGCCTTAAATCTCACACACTTTTTCCTGATGATATTATATGGCAGGTTTGTTTGCTGTTTATTCTTGATGGTCATCCATGTGCTTAGCGTTTTTTCCATTTTCTCCATAATATTCGTTCGATATATGAAGATTTAGCCACAGCTAAACTAACACCAGCTTTGGCACTTTGCTTCATCTTGTCCGCATTATCATGGATAGTGCGCAGTATGCTTTCCAGGAGATGCATCGCCCATTTAATGGTAACCGAAGTCTCACCACGCTCATTCAGGGCCAACACTTGAAGTTTGACTTCAAGGCTTATTGCCTTTCTGGCTCTTTTCCTCGGCATTTACTAGCCATGATAGTACAGTATTATAATCCGTAAAATTTAAAAGAACTGAAAACACAAACAGAGTTATAATAATAGATATATCCACGCACTTAATGCTTATCCATGTACACTTACCATATTTCCCATTTTCTCCATAATATCCGATCGAGAATATGAAGACTTAGCCGCAGTCAAACTTAAACCAGATTTTGCACTTTTATTTATTTTTTTCGCATTTTCATGGATAGTGCGCAACGTACATTCACTAAGATGCATCGCCGGTTTAATGGCAACCGTCCTCTCACCGCTCTCATAACAGCCCAACCCTTGCAATTTTATTTCAAGGATTATTGCCTTTCTCGCTCTTTTGGGAGTAGAAGCACTTACACAGTCTTTTCCTGGGCTGCCTTGTGCTTCAGTGTGTCTTTACGCAGCATAGCTCGTGGATATATCTCGTGTTATAACTGTTTGTGTTACGGTTTGTATATTGTCAGGGAAAAAGCATGCTAGAGCGCATCAGCTGATACGGAGGCTGCAAAACGTTTGCAAATAGAGGTTCGTTTTCCCGCATCCTCCTCCTCTACTACCACTTAATGCGATTGGATATTATGGAGAGAATGGAAAAATGCTAAGTACGTGGATGAGCATTAAGAACAATCAGCAAACGAACTTGTCATATAATATGGTCAGGGAAAAAGCGTGCAAGAACGCATCAGCTGATACGGAGGCACCAAAACGTTTGCAGATAGAGGTTCGTTCTCTCGCATCCTCCTCATCTTCTACTGCTTAATGTGATCGGATATTATGGAGAGAATGGAAAAAATGCTAAGTACGTGGATGAGCATTAAGAACAAACAGCAAACAAACGTATCATATAATATCGTCCTGGAAAAGGCGTGTGAGGGTGCATCAGCTGATATGGAGGCGGCAAAACGTATGTAGATAGAGGTTCGTTCTCCCGCGTCCTCCTCCTCATCTACCCTTAATGCGATCGGATATAATAGAGAGAATGCCTGTTTCCCACCGAATAATAGAGTATGTTAATTTGCTTGCTGTACAGTAAATCTGAATATCTTTTGAATAATAACAGAGTACAGGTCTTTCTGCTTTTTTATGTACAGTACTTGTAAAATATGTTTTACTTATCTTATATCTTTGGCATAGTGTGACTATGTACGGTTGTGAAACGTATCTATGCTCATTATCATTGTTTCTTATGGAAAATTACTCGTTACATTACGCGATTTTTGCATTACACGTCACGTCTGAGAACCTAGCATCACGTTATTCCAAGAACTAGGTGTGTATACATATAGCTTGTTAATTTTTTCCGTGTTTTTTTTAACCGCGAAATTGCAGTAACGCCCCTAAAAAACATAATAGTAAAATAAATATGAAATTGCAAATAACGCCCATCAAAAAAATTGGAAAAAAAACCATTTTCATTTTAGTAAAAACTCGACTGCCTCAGAGGCACTTTTCTGCCATCCTCCACCTCTTCTACCTCTTAATGTGATCGAATATTATGAAGAAAATTGAAAAAAAGCATTAAGAACAAACAGCAAATACATTTTTGATATAATATCATCAGGGAAATAGCATTCTAGGGTGCATCAGCTGATATGGAAGTGTGACAAAACATTTGCCGATAGAGGTTCGTTCTCCCGCATCCTCCTCCTCCTCCCCATCTTAATGCGATTGAGTCTTATGAAGAAAATTGAAAAAAGCATTAAGAACAAACAGCAAATAAATTTTCAATATAGTATCGTCAGGGAAATAGCGTGCGAGGATGCATCAGCTGATATTGAAGTGTGACAAAACGTTTGCCGATAGAGGTTCGTTCTCCCGCATCCTCCTCCTCTTCCACCGCTTAATGTGATTGAATATTATGAAGAAAATTGGAAAAAAGCATTAAGAACAAACAGCAAATATATTTTCAATAT
>JAXCGZ010016270.1:0-24683 GCA_037179515.1 Halocaridina rubra
TTTCAACCAAGGGCTAGGATGGTTGCCTTCTTGCGAAGGACTTGTTTTGGCAGATGTAATCGCTACCCTGAGTGCATGCCCTTGCTAACCTCAGACCGTGACGGAGCGCGACCTCTCGACCTGACGCCTCAGAGTCGCGGACGCTACCGCTTGAGCCACGGTGACTACACCAATGAAATATCATTTGGTAATCTTATTCTAATTAGACAGCTTTCCCCATCATCATATGGGGTCACTGTTTTACACTAGCTTCTTAAAACAAGTTGGTATTTTTCTAAATTTTGATACCCAGATGCCCTTCCTGATAACAATCTTCTTGATTTATCTGGGTTTGGGACAGACACCGATTCATGTTTACTTACTCCCCCAGTTGCTGAATATTTAAGTAATGGAATTGTATCATCAGATTTCATCTTCTTCAATTTTTAATATACTCCAAAACCCCAGGTAGAGAGAGAGAGAGAGAGAGAGAGAGAGAGAGAGAGAGAGAGAGAGAGAGAGAGAGAGAGAGAGAGAGAGAGAGAGAGAGAGAGAGAGAGAGAGAGAGAGAGAAATATTATACCATCTCATTTCCATTTTTCTCTTTTTTACCATATTTTAGCACTTCCTAGAGAGAGAGAGAGAGAGAGAGAGAAATATTATACCATCTCATTTCCATTTTTCTCTTTTTACCATATTTTAGCACTTCTAGAGAGAGAGAGAGAGAGAGAGAGAGAGAGAGAGAGAGAGAGAGAGAGAGAGAGAGAGAGAAATATTATACCATCTCATTTCCATTTTTCTCTTTTTTACCATATTTTAGCACTTCCTCAAGAGAGAGAGAGAGAGAGAGAGAGAGAGAGAGAGAGAGAGAGAGAGAGAGAGAGTAATATTATATCATCACATATCCATTTTTCCCATTTTGCCATATATTAGCACTTCCACAAGAGAGAGAGAGAGAGAGAGAGAGAGGGAGAGAGAGAGAGAGAGAGAGTAATATTACATCATCACATTTCCATTTTTCCCATTTTGCCATATTTTAGCACTTCCTCGAGAGAGAGAGAGAGAGAGAGAGAGAGAGAGAGAGAGAGAGAGAGAGAGAGAGAGAGAGAGAGAGAGAGAGAGAGAGAGAGAGAGAGAGAGAGAGAGACTAAATGAAAGGTAAATATGGAGCAGGTTTATATAACATATTAACATCAATGTAGGTTTCGCTTCTCCTCCTACTGCTGCTGCTGTTGGAGCAGAGGGTATTTTATTTTGGCAATTGCGAGAGGACTAATATTTGCTGTTCGCGTGTTCTATCGGCAGTGCCACTGGATAAAGCGAGCTGGCTGGCACTGGTGCCAAACGCTGTTGACACAATTCATTACCTTAACGACATCCCCGGGAAAAAGGAGGGAGTGGGTAGGGGGCACTCCAGGTGGGAGGGGGATCTCCGGGGGGAGGGGGAACTCCGGTCGTTGGATTGGACTTTTAAAGGTACAAAAGTTGCTCCATTTCTCAACCTTTTTTCCAAATTCTGGATTCGGTTTTACGTCACGAACTCCCTTTTCTACTAAGGGCTAGGACGGTTGTCTTCTTACGAAGGACTTGTTTTTGGCAGATGTAATCGTTACCCTGAGTGTATGCCCTTACTAACCTCAGTCCATGACGGGGCGCGAACCCTCGACCTGCCGCCTCAGAGTCACAGACGCTACCATTTTGCCACGGACACTACAACCTTTTTTCTCTTCTTTTTTTTTTTCAACTTTTTTCCAAATTCTAAATGCTCTTTTTTTTTCCTCTCCACTGGCACCTCTTTCCCTTGTGCATGTGGGGTCACTGATTCTCATTAGCCACTTTGGAGATAAGTGGTTGCTAATGGCTGAAAGTTTTATGGTCGGTTGTCCTGCCTGACACCAAACTTCTGCCTTTATATCTCATATTTCCTCGACTCACCTTTCCAGTTTTAAGGGGGGTTTACACGGTCAAACGGTTCGTCGAACGCGGTTCCACAGACAAGTGTTTGAAGTGATGTTCGAACGTGTGAATGGGGTATTTGGTTGTCGAACACGTTTGTCGAACGTGTTCAACAACCAAATACCCCGTTCACACGTTCGAACATCACTTCAAACACTTGTCTGTCGAACCGTGTTCGACGAACCGTTTGACCGTGTAAACCCCCCTTTATTGAGGACGAATTGTTATTATATATATATTTATTTTTTTTTTCTAACATTTTATCCCAAGCTCATTTTGAGTCGCTGTTTTTCAGGAGCCTCTTGGAGACGAGTTGCTTATTTTACTTTAAGTTTTACAGCCTCAGTAGATTCTGGCAAAAGAGATGCTCTACAAACCAAATTCGTAAGCGCGTTTCGTCAGGAAAATCAATGATTTTTTTTAGGGTGTTTCTGACAGAGAATCACTCTACAGACCAACTCCGGAAGCACGTTTTCGTGTGGAAAATTAATACATTTTTAGGGTGTTACTGACAGAGAATCACTCTACAAACCAACTCTGGAATCACGGGTGTTTCTGACGAGAGAATCACTCTACAAATCCAACTCCGGAAGCACGTTTTCGTGTGGAAAATTAATAATTTTGTTAGGGTGTTTCTGAACTTAGAATCACTCTACAAACCAACTCCGGAAGCACGTTTTCGTGTGGAAAATTAATAAATTTTTTTAGGGTGTTTCTGACCGATAATCACTCTACAAACCAACTCCGGAAGCACGTTTTCGTGTGGAAAATTAATAAATTTTAAGGGGGGGGGTGGAGTGGAGGAACTGTCTGTGCATGAGAGTTACTTAACAATGAGAAAATTAATGGTCCTGCTGAAATCGAAAGCATTAGGAGAGTGCAAACAAATACAGGTGGAATTGGGACTCCGATAATGGGGAACTTTCTCAGGCACGAGAGGGGCGAATTGCTTCCTAAAGAGTGAAATATGAGGAATATATATATATATATATATATATATATATATATATATATATATATATATATATTATATATATATATATATACATAGTCACCGTGGCTCAAGCGGTAACGTCCGCGACTCTGAGACGTCAGGTCGAGGGTTCGCGCCCCGTCACGGTCTGAGGTTAGCAAGGACATGCACTCTAGGTAACGATTACATTTGCCAAAACAAGACCTTCGCAAGAAGGCAACCGTCCTAGCCCTTGGTAGAAAAGGGAGGCCGTGACGTAAAACCGGAACAAACAACGTATATATATATATATATATATATATATATATATATATATATATATATATATATATATATATATACACACACACACACACACACACACTTACACACTGTATAGGAGACGTTGTCTCTATACACTTTTCAAAGGAGATATCAGAATCTATGTTTTGCGGAACTTTGTGTAATATATACATGTCTCTGATGCGAAATAATTATTATTGTTAGTCCTATTTCAGAACCATCATCATCTTCTTCTTCTTCTTCTTCCTATTATTATTATTATTATTATTATTATTATTATTATTATTATTATTATTATTATTATTATTAGTAGTAGTAGTAGTAGTAGTAGTAGTAGTAGTAGTAGTAGTAGTAGTAGTAGTAGTAGTAATAATAATAATAATAATAATAATAGTAGTAGTAGTAGTAATAGTAGTAATAGTAGTAGTACTATTATTTTTGTTTGCGGCTATTCCCATATTCACTCTGGGTCTCTGTTTCTCGCAAGCCACACAGCTCAAATACTTTTGTGGCCTCACACCCATCCTCACACATAGAAGATATTGATAAATGGGAGTATAGTGTATTAATAGAGTCAAATCTATTTATGGCCAATTTCGACATTATCCGCCATTTTGCATCTATGAGGAAGAGTGATTTTGATTTTTTATTGTAAAACGTAATTAATTATTATGTTCTTTACATTATATCTTAAATTTTTTTTTGTAATGTTTTTGCATCAAATTTTATTTGTTTTAACATTTTTGTTAATATTTATTTGTTTAAATATTTTTTTGTTTATTTATTTAACTATTTTTGTTTATGTTCAGTTTTTCAGAACTTCTTTCTTTAATATCTTCTTATTACTCTGTCTAATTATTCTCTTTTCTTTCAATTATCTCTTTATATATTTTCATGTCTTTTCTATTCTTTTTTGATCTTGCTTTTTACTCTATTTATTAATTAATTTATTTGCTTTTTTGTTTATTTATATATTTGTTTATTAATTAATTTATTTGCTTGTTTGTTTATTTATATATTTGTTTATTAATTAATTTATTTATTTATTTGTTTATTTATATATTTGTTTATTAATTAATTAATTTATTTGTTTGTTTATTTATATATTTGTTTATTAATTAATTTATTTGTTTATTTGTTTATTTATATATTTGTTTATTAATTAATTAATTTATTTGTTTGTTTATTTATTTATTTGTTTATAAATTAATTTATTTGTTTATTTGTTTATTAATTAATTTATTTGTTTATTTGTTTATTTATATATTTGTTTATTAATTAATTAATTTGCTTGTTTGTTTATTTATATATTTGTTTATTAATTAATATATTTGTTTGTTTGTTTATTTATATATTTGTTTATTAATTAATTTATTTGTTTGTTTGTTTATTTATATATTTGTTTATTAATTAATTTATTTGTTTGTTTGTTTATTTGTTTTGTCTCATGTTTAATTTACTGGAGGACGGCTGCAGTAAAGATGGTTTTGGGGGGGGAGGTGGCTAGGATTGTATGACAGGGTTGGGACGGGGGATCAAGTGTCTGTAAAAGGAAATGGATATTCTCTCTCTCTCTCTCTCTCTCTCTCTCTCTCTCTCTCTCTCTCTCTCTCTCTCTCTCTCTCTCTCTCTCATATGAATTATTATTATTATTATTATTATTATTATTATTATTATTATTATTATTATTATTACTGTTTTTATTATAATTATTTTTATTATTATTATTATTATTATCATTATTATTATTATTATTATTATTATTATTATTATTATTATTATTATTACTATTAGTATTATTATTATTATTATGATGATTATTATTATTATTATTATTATTATTATTATTATTATTATTATTATTATTATTATCTATCTATCTATTATTATTATTATTATTATTATTATTATTTTTATTATTATTATTATTATTATTATTATTATTATTATTATTATTACTGTTTTCATTATTATTATTATTATTATTATTATTATTATTATTATTATTATTATTATTATTGTTATTGTTGTTGTTGTTGTTGTTATTACGAGGTCATGGGGCGTAAATTACCCTTAGACTTTTTCAAGAAGAAAATCCTCAGCCTTTTTTTTTAATTCAAATATTTAAGTTCCATTAACAATGGCAATTCTATTTAAAACAAAAAATAGAATATACTAATAAGAAGACATGTAAATAAACAATTAAACAAGGAAATGATACATACACTCACAGTGAATTGATATAAATCTTACCTAGAATATTAAAATGACCTAAAATTAACAGTTGTATGTATAATTCCCAATAAACAGTGAATAAAGAGATTACTTACAAAAGCAAATGCATAATAATAATAATGATAATAATAATAATAAATAATAATAATAATAGATATAATGGAAATAATGATAATAAGAGTAACAAGAATGATAATAATAGTAACAAGAATAATAATGATAATAATAATAATGATAATAATAATGATAATAATAATAATAATAATAATAATATTAATAATAGAAATAATGATAATAATAGTAACAAGAATGATAATACTAATACTAATACTAATCATAATAATAATAGAAATAATTTTAATGATAGTAACAAGAATGATAATAATACTAATACCAATAATAATAAATATAATAGAAATAATGATAATGATAGTAACAAGAATAATAATAATAATAATAATAATAATAATAATAATAATAATAATAATAATAATAATAATAATAATAATAATAATAATAATAATAATTGCAAACATGAACAGTGCGTTTGTAAACCAAATAAGGAATTCCGCGGCTGATGTTTTGATGAATGAAATATTCAGTATTTTAATTTTTGAAGGTCCGGTGATGAATGGGGTGTTGACGCTGAGAACACAGGATTACCCCATTCTTGGAGTTTCTTAAATTTTCTTAATGCAGAGATCAGTTCTTCTTCTTCTTCTTCTTCTTCTTCTTCTTCTTCTTCTTCTTCTTCTTCTTCTTCTTTTCTTCTTCTTCTTCTTCTTCTTCTTCTTTTCTTCTTCTTCTTCTTCTTCTTCTTCTTCTTCTTCTTCTTCTTCTTCTTCTTCTTCTTCTCTTCTTCTTCTTCTTCTTCTTCTTCTTCTTCTTCTTCTTCTTCTTCTTCTTCTTCTTTTCTTCTTCTTCTCTTTCTTATTCAGAAGATGCTAGTGTTTCTTCTTCTTCTTCTTCTTCTTCTTCTTCTTTTCTTCTTCTTCTTCTTCTTCTTCTTCTTCTTCTTCTTCTTCTTCTTCTTCTTCTTCTTCTTCTTCTTCTTCTTCTTCTTCTTCTTCTTCTTCTTCTTCTTCTTCTTCTTCTTCTTCTTCTTCTTCTTTTCTAACATAGACTCTTCTTCTTCTTCTTCTTCTTCTTCTTCTTCTTCTTCACAACATAGGACATCGGACTCCATAGAAGAGCAATAACGATGTCAGTTCAATAACATATTTTGTGTCTTTGGTGCACACCTGTAGCTTACTTTCATGTGCACTACTTCAGAACATCTTTTTTCCTCGTAGGATAAGTTGTCGTGTCTTATGTGCACAGATTCTGGGAAAGTATCATGACATGTGCACACCCATAAGACATGTTTGGCCCCTTATGTGCACAATTGCTTGATGATTTCTCACCTGTGCACACATGCAGAATTTGTTTTTTGTCTGTGTGCACATGTATTAACAATTTTCTCGCTCTGTGTGCATAATTATTGGACATATGCTTGCCTTCTGTGCACACATGCAGAATTTATTTTTTGTCTGTGTGCACAGGTATTAATAATTTTCTCAACCTATGTGCACAGTTGTTGGGCATATGCTTGCCCTCTGTGCACACCTGCAGAATTTTCTTTGTGCACAAGTATTGACACTTCTCGCCCTATGTGCACAGTTGTTGGACATATGCTTGCCTTCTGTGCACACCTGCAGAATTTTTTATTTGTGTGTGCACAAGTATTGACATTTTCTCAACCTATGTGCACAGTTGTTGGACATATGCTTGCCTTCTGTGCACACCTGCAGAATTTGTTTTTGTCTGTGTGCACTAGTATTGACAATTTTCTCAGTATTGTGCCATTATATACCCTGTAGTGCCATTGAATCTTGTATGCATTACTGAGTGCCATCTTTAGTGCCTTAAGTGCAAAGCTGCAGGACACTTTATATGTCACCTGTTCGTACCACAGGTCATGTTTTTCGTCTTAGGACCACGAGTGCAGGTTTCGTTTGTGACTTACCTACAAAACTGCTGGCTGTATTTCGCATGTAGGATATGCTTGACGTTTTGTGTGTGTGATTACCTAATTGTGTTTACGGGAAAGAGCCCAAAGCTCGTATCTTCCCGTGTGTGTGTGTGTGTGTGTGTGTCTGTCTGTCTGTCTGTCTGTCCGTCTGTCTGTCTGTATTTTTGTTTTCAAAGCGGCAAAAACATTAAGTGTCTTTTTAAATATAAAACATTTTTTCTTTTTACAAAATTATTTATTTTTTGAGTCAAACGATTTATTTTCATAGTTTGATGTGGCCTTTCTAGAGTGATCTGGTTAGGTTGAACTAGGTTAGGTTAGGTTTTCTAGTTCATATTTTAGGCTCTTCTTAATAAATGCGCTATGAACTCTAGGTATGGCTTTTATTATTATCACTACTGCTCCTTTTTTCTGTACTTAATCTGTTATATAAAACATTATGAAAATGTTATATATTTTTTGTGACTACTACTACTACTACCACTACTATTACTACTACTACTACTACTACTGTTAATGCTGATACTGCTGCTGTTAAGTTCTAGATATTAGTACGGAATATTCAGTGCCTAGACTCTAAAGCTACAACAACAACAACAACTACTACTACTACTGCTACTACTACTACTACTACTGTTAATGCTGTTTTAATACATTCTGGATATGTGTATGGAATATTCACAATCTTCAAATCAAATCAAATCAAATCAAAACATTTATTTCCATTTTGTACAATGGTTATTCAACATTAATAGTAACTTATAAGTAGACATGTAATTAAACTAATAAATAAGAGGGTTAGACATATAGTTAAATTAAATGTAGCTTTCATAGAAAATAATAATGCTGTAATAAAAATGTTAACAATAATGTTAATAATAAAGTAGTAAGTATGCCACTAGATACAGGATCGTTATTATCGGCATCATTTCCATATTTGTTTCCTTACAATGAGAATAATTAGTTCTTAATGAGCAGCAACTATTTGTCCAAAAGAAAACTGTATAGTTTGTCTTTGAAAGCTGTGAAAGAGGATGCATTTTTAAGATGCTCTGGAATATTATTCCAGAGTGTTGGCCCTTTGATAGTGATCATCTTTGAACCTGCTTCTGTGTTTGTTCTGTGAATAAAGAGCTCACTGCTCTGTCTTGTGTTGGTTCCCCTTATATCCCTGACTGTTTTTAAATCAAATAGCCAGCTAGGATAATGATGGTCCAAAATTTTGAATACAAAAACATAAATAGCATAAGCGACCTTATTTTCTGCCCGCAGCCACCCAAGTTTATTGAGAGCTGGTGTGATGTGGCCATATTTTCTTATTCCTCCCAGGGCAACTCGAGCTGCAAAATTAATAAGCTTCTGTATTCTGTTTATCTGAGTCTTTGTGGTAGACCCCCAAACAGTTGTGCAGTAATTAATGTGACTTAGGGCTAGAGATTCAACAACAGTTATTCGAGTGGTAGTCTCAAAATTGTCTTTTATACGTGAAAAGTACATTAATGTTCCTGTAACCTTTTTGCATACTTTATCTATGTGGGAATCAAACAACATGTGGTTATCAAAGTGAATTCCTAGGTTTTTGACTGTTTTGCTAGGTGTGATAATATTGTCGCAAAAATTAATTGTTGTGTTTTCTGGAATTTGTGCTATGTGGAACCTTGAACCAATAAATATGCACTGTGTTTTACTTTCGTTAATTAACAGCCCAATTTCTTGGAAATAGGTTTTAATTTTTGACAGAGTGTTTTCTGCTCTTAAAGTTAGCTCTGGGGGGTTATTAATATCACCACTAAGGAGTAGTTGAGTGTCATCTGCATATTGTACGACTAGACAGTCAGAAATGAAAGAAGATAGATCATTTACGTAAATGGAGAAGAGGATAGGACCAAGTACTGATCCCTGTGGAACACCAAATGATACATCTTTTGGCACAGAGATAATGTTGTTAAGACGTATGGACTGTTTACGATTAGATAGATACTCGCTAAACCAG
This sequence comes from Halocaridina rubra, assembly GCA_037179515.1. NCBI lineage: Eukaryota > Metazoa > Arthropoda > Malacostraca > Decapoda > Atyidae > Halocaridina > Halocaridina rubra. The sequence continues at coordinate 9,430 of JAXCGZ010016270.1, forward strand.
CTTGGATCAATATTTAAGTTAATACATTTACTTAAAAGAGTATCATGGTTTACACTGTCGAAGGCTTTTGATAAGTCTAACAAAATTAGTATAGATATTTTTTTCATATCTATATTATTATATATACTATTCGTAACTTTAAGCAGTGCAGTTTCCGTCTAGAATCTAAAGCTATAAGAACATTTCCAAATAAAATATTTTTCTACATGAATATCAAAGCCTGGAAAAAAAAACCAAATTCGAAATATATATTTTGCAAAACCCTAAGATAAAAGAAATGGAATTGATACGACAAGCCGTTGGAATATGTCTTAAGACTGTCAGGCAATAAGGGTGTTAACACCTCTCTTTCTCTCTCTCCTTTGCCATTTTTTTTTTACCATATCTGCAGTCTTAAGACTCAGGCATGAAGGGTGTTAACACCTCTCTCTCTCTCTCTCTCTCTCTCTCTCTCTTTGCCAATTTTTTACCATATCTCCATCTTAGCTGAGATGAAACTGAAGTGAAGGTTGGGCAAGAGAACTTGAGGTTTGCCTTCGAAGGCTCAGTCGCTAGTTACGACAGCCAAGTTGTGCCCAAAATATGTGTTGGGGAACGAGTCTTCGAGATGTGCGGGGAGCCCACTGATACCCAGCCAAAGAACCCCATGTCATTATGCCCCTTTCACAGGGCTACCCATTCACACCATGCCACACGGAGTCCCATCCCACTATCCCCCTCCTTAAGGGCATCCCCGTCAAACCTTCCCCTGTTGACCCCGGTCTCCTAACCCCCTCATCCAAAGTCTACCCATTCAGAGCCAACAACCCTCCAATTCCTCTATCCCCCCTTTGTGTTTTTCACACTCCCCCTTTCCCCTACCTTCATCCGGCATCCCTCACACTGCCCTTATATTATCTCCTAATCCCCCTCCTCGCCTTCTAAGCATCACCATCCCCAAGAAGAGGCAACATTCCCTCTCTCCCCACTCCATTACCCATGTGGTCGAATGACCCCCTTCCCGTCGCTCGGTCCTTAGGTCTCCCTATACCCAGCAGCTTCCCACCCCTACCCTCTATCCTCTCCCTTTTCCATCTGGTCCCATCCCGTTGGGCGGTCTCTAGGGTCCTCCCTTCCTTCTCCTCCTCTAAGACCTCCCAAAAGGTTAGTTTCAAAGAGGACGTGGACGAGGGAGGGTGTACTAACTCGGGGCTTCACAGAGTGTAACCATGCAGTGCTAAATTCTCCAAGCCGTTGGTTTCGCCTTTTGAGAGGAGAGTTGGTCCGATTGCGCCTCCGGCAGAATGCCGCCTTACGTCTATCGTCACAAGGGCATCCCCGTCAGGGGTAATCGTAGTCGACGGAAAGTGATGTAAGTCGAGCCAGAGAGAGATGTGAAAATAAGTGTTGTGCCTTTTCTCAACCGCAAAACTTTTCTTCTTTCTTTCTGCGAGTGGACGAAAGTGAGGGAGAGAGAGAGAGAGAGAATTTTCGGCGCGACGACGAAAAAAAACAGAAAATAAAATAATTGAAAAAAAAGCCATTTTGAATTATTTTTTTTTCGGGTTTGTTTATCTGAAATTAAATAAAGATATGAATTTGTGATAAGTCGGGAAAAAAAAAGAAGTTTGTTGATTTTAGTTATAGTGACGAAGCAAGAGAAATAATTTGAAAGTTTGTGAAAGAGCGGTAACAGAGATATTTATTATTATTGTTATTATAAGTGAAAAAAAATCGTTATTATTAGCATAATGAAAACAGATAAATATATATAATGAATAAAAAATAATAAATAATTTATGAAACCTTAAAAAGATATTTATTATTGCATGTAAATATTGAGTGTCCTCTTAAAATAAATAAATATATAAATTATAAGCAATAGCTACTTTTATACTTATATAAAAAGTACTTAAGTAACTTAGTACTCTCTCTCTCTTTACTTAAAAAAATACGAGAGTGAATCTTTGCGTACTCATTCATTAACAATGATTGTGCGAGTTTCCAGTAGTGGGTATTTAGCGAGAACTTTTATGCTTTGTGTTGAAATTTTGTCTCTCTGTCGCTTAGCGTCTTCTACGAAGATGCATTATATTCACTGGAATACGTCGAATCCAATGTGAGTATTCTCCTTATTCGTGAACGTATTTTAAATGATTATCATATGTTGATATTTTGTTTGTATTTTTATATATTTGTAACTGGAATGAGTATTTTTTGTAATATATATATATATATATATATATATATATATATATATATATATATATATATATATATATATATATATATATATATATATATATATATATATATATATATATATATATATATATATATATATATATATATATATATATATAACTGGAATACGTCGAATCCAATGCGAGTATTCTCCTTATTCGTGAACATATTCTAAATGATTATCATATATTATGTTATTTTATTTTTATTTTTTAATTATATATAACTGGAACGAGTATTTTTTTTTATTTATTTATAACTGGAATGAGGATTTAATTAGGCAACCGTCCTAGCCCTTGGTAGAAAAGGGAGTTTGTGACGTAAAAAAATAAAATATATATATATATATATATATATATATATATATATATATATATATATATATATATATATATATATATATATATATATATATATATATATATATATATATATATCCACTGGAATACGTCGAATCCAATGTGAGTATTCTGCTTATTCCTGAACGTATTTTAAATGATTATCATATATTGATATTTTGTTTGTATTTTTATATATTTGTAACTGGAATGAGTATTTTTTTTTTATTTATTTATAACTAATGAGGGTTCGCGCCCCGCAGCGTCTGAGGTTAGCAAGGGCATGCACTCAGGGTAACGATTACATCTGCCAAAAAGAAGTTCTTCGCAAGAAGGCAACCGTCCCAGCCCTTGGAAGAGAAAAGGGAATCCTTGACGTAAAAAAAAAATATATATAACTGGAATACGTCGAATCCAATATTTAAATTCTACTTATTCGTAAACGTATTTTATATAATTATCATGTATTTATGTTAGTGTGTTTTTAAATTTATTAATTTGTATTCATAATGAACTATATTCACCGGAATACGTCGAATCCAATGTGCGTATTCTGATTATTCATCAACGTATTTTAAATGATCATCATGTATAAATATATTTATTTATTTTAAGTATATTGCATTGTGTATTCATATTCATATTTTGTATGTATATTATAATGTGTATTTTTATTCATATGTATAAAGTCGTCTTGTGTATTTATATTAATATTTTAGATATATTTTGTCACGTATTTTTATACATATTTTATACATATATTGTGTATTTATATTTATACTTTGTTTATGTGGCGTGATTTAGTAATACTTTGTATATATTTTGCTACGTATTTTTATACATATTTTGTATATTTGTGTATTTATTTTTATATATTTTTTTTATTTTAATGCATATATACATAAATATTTTGTTTATATTATTTTTTACACCTCTAGCAAGTGTAATAAAAAAAAATAATTTATCACAGTATTTTTAAAACAGTATATTTAATACAGTATATTTAATACAGTATATATAAAATCTAACCCAACTTAACTTATATATTATGATTAATTTAATTTTTTTTCTTCCAAATATATATTTTTTACCAATGAATTTAAAAAAACCCTCTTTTGCGTCACGGACTCCCTTTCCTACCAAGCGCTAAGACGGTTGCCTTCTTGCGAAGGACTTGTTTTGGTAGATGTAATCATTACCCTGAGTGCATGTCCTTGCTAACCTCAGACCGTGGCGGAGCGCGAACCCTCGACCTGCCGCCTCAGAGTCGCGGAGGTTACCGCTTTGCCACGGTAACAACTCCAATTATTTTTTTTTTATGTTATGATATTTTGTATGTATTGTTAAATATTTATATTTAATGTCTTGGGACGTCCCCACCATATAGAAAAAAAAAAAACTACTAAAATTATCAATGATATGTGTCGCTGTAGTGTTCATTCCTGTCTTATCAACTTGTTTTTGAGCTGGGGTTGAACTACCCTAAAACTTCTGCAGAAGCGTTATTTCTATATAATAAACTCGTTCTTGAACTGGGGTTGAACTCCCCTAAAAACTTTTGCTGGAGTTTTATATCTATCTTATCAACTTGTTCTTGAACTGGGGTTGAACTACCCTAAAAACTATAGCTGGAGTGTTATATCTATATAATAAACTCGTTCTTGAACTGGGGTTGAACTACCCTAAAAACTTTTGCTGGAGTTTTATATCTATCTTATCAACTTGTTCTTGAACTGGGGTTGAACTACCCTAAAAACTATAGCTGGAGTGTTATATCTATCTCATGAACTCGTTCTTGAACTTGGCTTGAACTACCCTAAAAACATTTTCTGGAGTGTTAGTATCTATCTTATGAACTCGTTCTTGAACTGGGGTTGAACTAACCTAAAAACTTCTGCAGGAGTGTTATATCTATCTTATGAACTCGTTCTTCAACTGGGGTTGAACTAACCTAAAAACTTCTGCAGGAGTGTTATATCTATCTTATGAACTCGTTCTTCGACTGGTGTTGAACTACCTTAAAAACTTTTTCTGGCGCGTTATTTCTTTATAATGAACGCGTTCTTGAACTGGGGTTGAACTACCCTAAAAACTTTAGCTGGAGTGTTATCTTTATCTTATCACCTCGTTCTTGAACTGAGGTTGAACTAACCTAGCTAAAGCTGTGGCGCCAAAATAGCGGCGCCAAAGCAGCGGCGCCAAATAGTCCCAAACCAATTTTTAGGATTCCTGTTAAACCAGCATGTCTTCAAGCATGAGTGCTCACGGTACTCTGTGCTAAATGTATATTACACAATTTTTGTGTACCCAATAAGTACGTCTTATAAGATGAACATGCCTGCCAAAAAAGCAATGATATATTTACCTCAGGTTATTGATATTTCTGTAAAGTTTTTATTTAATGCGTTAGACACCGGGAGAGGCAGAGTAAATGGTCGTCATCGGGGCCTGGCGCCAATCTGGCGCCAAGAATACATAAAGCAATGAAAAACAGATGGGGAGTGTTGTAACTTGTCAGATGTGAAGGGATGATATGTGTAACAAATATGTCAGAATATTCTGTGTTGATGTAGGCACTTAAAAGAATCCGTAACTGAAGGACAACTTAACCTCAAGCAGTCCCTGCCAGTCTTGTTGAAATACAGAAGACCTTCATCTGTAGCATCGCAACGGGTGGATGGTGCCTTGGGCCAACCTACTATGATGGATTTGCATTTTCATGTCCATTTCAAGTATCATTGGTATCTAGGACCTTACCTTACCTTGATTAACATAACCTAACCTAACCTGGTTTGATACCGTGTCACTGGTATGTGAAAATTTGCAATTCCTTGTAGACTGGTGTTTTTTATTTGTTTCTTGCTGTTTATGCCACATCATTACAGTGTTTATTTAAAGGCTGCTTTCACACCAAAGGGGCACGTCGCATGTGGCACGCCACGTGTAAAGTACCACTTGAAAAAGTCGAGGATTGTATGTAGTAAAGTGTTAAAGTGACTGATAAGGTAAGACAAAAAATATGGTATATAGAACAGCTTGATAACAAATATAATTGAACAGCTTCCAGTTTTTTTAACACACACACACACACACACACACACACACACACACACACACACACACACACACACACACACACACACACACACACACACACTACTTGAGCCATCACTACTTGATCTGGTGTTCACAGATAATGTGTTGGATATTGAAAATATTGAGTATGAACCACCAATTGGAAAGAGTGACCACTGTGTGTTGTTGATGGAGTATATCATTGAAGACATTCTTCCTGAGAGTAGAGGCACTGAGGACATGAGGAGGAACTATCAGAAAGGAGATTACATCAAAATGAATGAGCTTTTTGCAGTTATTGACTGGAGAACCATATTTTACAACAAATCTGTACAAGAAATGTATGACATCTTTTGTGAGAAATATGGGAAGATAGTAGATTGCTGCATACCTGTCACCAAAGTAGGTGTAATTCATGCCAGAGAGAAATGGTTCGATAATGGGTGTAAAAGAGCTAAGGAGTGGAGAGACAAATGCTGGAAAAGGTATAGGAGGAGAAAAAACATAAATGCCTGGCAAACCTACAAAAGAGCAAGAAATGACTACCTAAGTAAAAGGAGAGAGGCAGAGAAAGATTATGAGAGGGACATCACCAGGAAGGCTAAAGAAAATCCCAAGCTTTTCCACAGCTTTATCAGAGGAAAACTGAAGGTAAAAGAACAGGTTTTAAGGCTAAAGAGAGCGGATGGAAGCATCACTGAGACGGACGAAGAGATCTGCAAAGAATTGAACAAGGAGTTTCAGGCAGTATTTACAGTAGAAAATACCCCACCCCCTCAGATTGCAGTGATAGAAGCTCAAGGGCCGGTATTAGAGAACATCAACCTTACAGCCACAGAGGAATGCAAAGCGCTGATGGATTTAGATGTTCATAAAGCTACAGGTCCTGATGACATATCCCCTCATGTGCTTAAAAAATGCGCAAACACAATATCAGTGGCACTAAGTATCATATTTAAGGAGTCATTGGAGTCGGGGGAGATTCCAAGATGCTGGAAACAAGCAAATGTGATACCTATCTTCAAAAAGGGAAGGAGGGATACGGCTCTGAACTATAGACCAGTTTCCTTGACCAGCATAGTTTGCAAACTTATGGAGAAACTACTAAGGAAACATATCTCTCTTCACTTGGAATCCTTCAACTTTTTGTCAGTGAGGCAACATGGCTTCAGAGAAGGAAGATCAACAGTAACAAACTTATTAGAATTTTATGATGAGGTAAGCCAAATCTTACAGGAAAGAGAGGGCTGGGCAGATTGCATATTCCTAGACTTCCAGAAAGCGTTTGACACTGTTCCACATGGGAGACTTATTAAGAAGCTGCAATCAATGGCTAGAATAGGTGGAAATGTCTTGGAATGGATAAAAACTTACTTAGAAGGAAGGGAACAGAGGGTTAGAGTAAGACACTCAGTGTCTGAATGGAGAAGAGTTAGTAGTGGAGTCCCACAGGGTTCAGTTTTAGGGCCACTTTTGTTCCTTGTATATGTAAATGACCTACCAGAGTCTGTAAATTCATTCATGAATATGTTTGCAGATGATGCAAAGATTGTGAAGAAAGTAAAAAACGAGAACAATGGTAGAGAACTTCAGGAGGATCTAAATAATCTGCATGAGTGGTCAGAAAAGTGGCTAATGAAATTCAATACCTCAAAATGTAAGGTAATGAGAATGGGTACAAGTGCAAGAAGGCCCAAGCTTGACTACTCGGTGGCTGGAGTACAACTTCAAGAGACAGAAAATGAGAGAGATCTAGGAGTAAACATACTGGCAGATTTGTCTCCAGAAATACATATAAATGGCGTAGTAAGGGCAGCATATGCATTCTTATCAAATGTAAGGGTAGCCTTCAGGCACATGGACAAGGAAATGTTCAGAAATATTTATGTAACCTATGTGAGGCCAAAACTCGAATATGCAGCCCCCTTTTGGAATCCGCACTTGAAAAAGCACATAGCTAAGCTTGAAAAAGTTCAAAGACATGCCACGAAACTGGTGCCAGAAATACGCAATCTCGGTTATGATGAGAGGCTGAGGGAATTAGACTTGCCATCACTCGAAGCTAGAAGAGTAAGGGGGGATATGGTGACAGTCTTTAAATTCCTTCATGGTTATGATAGAGTGGATAGGGATCGATATTTCGATATGGCTGGCTCTAGAACTAGAGGTCATAGTTTGAAGCTTCGGAAGAAAACTTGTTTGCAGGATGTAAGGAAATACTTTTTCAGTGTAAGAGTAGTTGATAATTGGAATTCGCTAAGCGAGGAGGTAGTTAATGCTACCTCAATCCATAGTTTTAAGGACAGGTATGATAAGTATCACTAAGTCTAAAAATGGAACCGATCAGGAGACGGGAAGATACGAGCTTTGGGCTCTTTCCCGTAAACACAATTAGGTAATCAATTAGGTAATCACACACACACACACACACACACACACACACACACACACACACACACACACACACACACACACACACACACACACACTTAACATAGGAGATGACAGCGCTTAAGCTTAGTCGCTGAACTGTTTTAGAAAATTCCGTTTGTCTGCCTAAAAGGAACTTATTTGTAACTCTGACCATATTGAAAGCTGTGGGTGTCATTGCACTCCAGCTAGTGGGTAAGAGGCGCTAAAATTACTGTTTGGTCCCAGTAGACATAAAATTGTGGGCTGTGAGATAGATAAAGAATACCCAATAGTGCCATGATATACCCTAGAGTGCCATATAAAGAATATATATTAGTGCCATCACATACCCTTTAGTGCCATGTAAAGAAGACTCAGTAGTGCCATCATATACCCTTTAGATTTAGTCCCATGTAGAGAATACCCAGTAATGCTATCATATACCCTATAGTGCCATCATATACCCTTTAGTGTCATGTAAAGAAGACTCAGTAGTGCCATCACATACCCTTTAGATTTAGTCCCATGTAGGGAATACCCAGTAGTGCTATCATATACCCTACAGTGCCATCATATACCCTTTAGTGCCATGTGAAGAATACCCAATAGTGCCATGATATCCCCTGCAGTGCCATGTCTTGGCTACGTGTATTTGCCATAGCATGATGTGTGGTGCCTCACTATTTCTTCACATACATCCCAATATGCATCATGTTTTGCCTTCTGGCCGGGACTCGAACCTAAGACACATAATGTGCCAAGGCGCTACCAACTACACCACTGAAGGTTCAAAAGACAAAGCAAACCCCACAGCTAACTGCTGTGCTAGGGAATGAACGCTTTCTTTCTATGTTTCCATTGGAACTGTTGTTTTGTTTTGAGCAACAAATTTAGGAAGTAGACTTTGTGGCCCACAGAGCTTTCCATATACTCTGGAATTACCTCATGCTGGCTGGCGTTCAGTTGCTACATAAAATAGACCTTTTTCCACAACTATTAGCCTTCGTCTTTAATTGTACCCTGAGAGGAATAACCATATTTGTTTTTCTAGACTTTTTTTTATAAATTTTTTTTTCTATACTAAGCACCTCTGTCCATACCATGCAGATAATTCTTGCCAGTAGGAGAATTAAATTAATGATTGATGCCAACTCGTCCAACCTCATCTCTGCCTTGTCCTTAACCTTTTTCTTTTCCTTCGTCTTGGTGTTTTCTTGTGTCCGGGCCTTTATTGATGAGGGCAGTTTTTGCCTGTCCCGGTGTCACACTCATAAAAGAAAAAAAATTGATCTTCGTCCCTTATGAAGCTTTTACTTGAAAATTCCTTTCACGTTGTTTGATAATACAGAAGCAGATTTAATAATCTATATCTTCAGATTTTGTTTAACTAACCTTTAAACCTGTGTTTAAACCTATGATTTTACTATACGTTAATCTGGAGTTGAATTTTACCTCTGTTGTCCTTACCAGCTACTTCGGGGTCATGGATGACCCGTTTCTCCTACTCAGTGTCTCACTGACATTAATTCCTAAAAGGGTCATGGATGACCCGTTTCTCCTACTCTGTGTCTCACTGATCTTAATTCCAAAACCTTTCTTAATTTTTATTTTATGGTGTCCAATTGGCTTCTGATTATGCCCCAGTCAATGTATAAACTGGGTATCATCACCAATTTTTTCATGAGGTCAGCATTCCAGACGAGAATTTAATCTGGGTACATGGAATTTAATACAATCTTCTCCTCTTATCTGATTCCCTTGTTACGTAAAATTGTTTTATTTATTTACCGTTATAAAGCGGTAATGACAAACAGAGACAAACAAACAACAAACAAACAAACATTTATTTTCATTTTTGTACAATGGTTATTCTTTTACAGTCTAAAAGCAACTTATAAGTAGACGTGGAATTGAACTAATAAGTAAGAGGGTAATACATACTGTTAAAGTAAATATGGCTTTCCTAGAAAATAATAAGACTGTAATAAGAATGTTAACAATAATGTTAATAATAAAGCAGTAATAATAATGTCATAAGTGGTATTCATTGGATATTGCTAAACATTTTATTTAATTATTTTTAGAAAGGAGTAGCTAAAGTTTGTTTAGCATGTAGACGAAACGAGACATCAAAATTCTTTTTATCTCAACCTTTTATTGACACATTTGGACACATATACACATGTGAATCTTTAGTAGTCACCGTGGCTCAAGCGGTAGCGTCCGCGACTTTGAGGCGTCAGGTCGAGGGTTCGCGCCCCGTCACGGTCTGAGGCTAGCAAGGGCATGCACTCAGGGTAACGACTACATCTGCCTAAACAAGTCCTTCGCAAGAAGGCAACCGTCCTAGCCCATGGTAGAAAAGTGAGTCCGTGACGTAAAACCGGAACTGATACACATGTGAATCTATTGTTCCGTTTTTGCGTCTCGGATTCCCTTTTCTACGAAGGGCTAGGACGGTTGCCTTCTTGCGAAGGACTTAAATACATAGACACAGTTTGTCATTAATCCATTCCAATGAATATAATACAACAACAAAATATTAAGACTTAGGTAATAGGTGACATTAGAGCAATACTCATCTTAGCCCTCAGAAGGCGTCAATCCAGAACGTGTCTCTTTTCAGAAGAATTAAGATTTGATCTATTTCTGCTAATGGTGCCAGCAGTAGGTTGGCCCATGGTAGCAACCGCCCGTAGCAGTACTACAGCTGAAGGGTCTTGTGGACTTAAAGAAGACTGTCCTGGACCGTTCGATGTTAAGTCTTCCTTCAGTTACGGTTCACTTTCTATGCCCTACATCAACACCGAATATCTTGGATATTCGTTACACATATCTTATTTTCGCTCCACATCTGACAAGTCACAATACTCCCCATCTCTGTTTTTCTTTTTGTTTTCTTCGTGCCCAGGCTTGATGAGGGTAGATTTATTTATTTTTTTATTTTTTGCCCGTCCTGGTGTCACAATCATAAAAAAAAACATCACATGAATCAACGTTTGTAATTAATTAAGCATGTTAAAGGGCATCGTACTTAGTATTATTGAAACATTTAATCTTGTTCCTCTTAAAAACGTACTTTCACCCTGTGTAGGGATGGCCCAAAGGCATCCATCCAGTGGGGCTCTTAGCCGTAACATAATGAGGAAAATCTCTTAGTCATTTTTGCTATGTCATGATTCCTCAACCATTGTCCTCCATAGATGCTGTTACGTAGGTCAGTTTTTAATTTAAGCTATTCCTCCTACCAGACCTGACCATTTAAAGGTCTTTGGCATCAATTTAGGTTAGGTTAAGTTAGGTCAGGTCAGGTCAGGTTCGTATAGTAATTGCCAGCCTCTTACCAATTTTTTTTCTACAGGATTTGGTATATTAGAATTCTTGGCTTATATTTGTGTAGGGAGAGGGGTAAGACTACTTCCTCCGTGTTCCCCTGCGTGTCGTAAAAGTCGATTAAATGAGAAAAAGCGAGGGGACTGGGAATCCCCTCTTCTGTATATTTTTTCCCCATAGTCAAGGTATTTTGCTTTGCTCAGCCACCCCCCTTTTAAGGGGGAGTATGGCTAATGTATATAGGTATATCAAAGCGAATATAAAGATAGATGTAAGTAGAGTATTTGATGTTCCGGTTTTACGTCACGGACTCCCTTTTCTACTAAGGGCTAGGACGGTTGCCTCTTTGCGAAGGACTTAGTTTTGGCAGATGCAATCGTTACCCTGAGTGCATGCCCTTGCTAACCTCAGACCGTGACGGGGCGCGAACCCTCGACCTGACGCCTCAGAGTCGCAGACGCTACCGCTTGAGCCACGGTGACTACAAGTAGAATATTTGATAGACTGCAGAAAGTGATGCTATTCTTTCAGTCTTTTGTCTTGGTCAGGGCAGGGATAGGATTGTATATATATTTGACCTCTCCTAGCCAACAGCAACCTGATCAAGTAAAGATTACGACACCCAGGTCATTAACCCCATAAATTGTTAGGTTAAGTTAGGTAAAGTTAGGTTAGGTTAGATTAAGTTAGTTTAATGCCCAACCTAACTAATGCTTACCTAACCTGACCTAACAATTAACAAGGTTTTTTTTTTAATATACTGGGACTCGTTATTTTTACTTGATTCCAACAACCTCACGGAGTACATTTATTGACATTGTTGGCCATTGCTGGAACCATCTGTAACAAGTTCAACCAATATATGTATGCATTTACTCGGCCAAACTCTAAACCACTGAAAATTCACACACAAAAATCGTCCATTTTCATTGTTAATGGTCCAATTTCTTAAAGAGTGTAAACCTAGGATACCATATTGTTAGTTAGCTAGACACATACAAATGGATTTCATAAACGCATCTGACGCTGTTCTGTGTATGGCTAGGATCCCGTACGGGATCCTAGCCATACACAGAACAGCGTCAGATGCGTTTATGAAATCCATTTGTGTGTGTCTAGCTAACTAACAATATGGTATCCTAGGTTTACACTGTTTAAGAAAATGGACCAATGTCTTGCGTCGCACACGGTTTTATAGGGTAAATTCTCTCCCTACTTAATTCTCGCTTTCAATTTGAATATTGGAATTGTTTCCCTTATTTCCCTGGGAAAATTCCTGTGGGGAATTTACCTGTTCTAGCTCTGAACATCAGAGAATTTCCACCATAAACAGAAATGTCCATTTTCATCGTTAAGTCCTTAGTCCAACACGGTTTCCATTAGGTAATTCCGGTGTTTACTTAATTGTAGCCTTCGATTTGGGATTTGAAACTCTTTCCTTGTTTCCCCGTTAGTGCTACGAGACTAAAAGCCGGTTTTACGTCACGGACTCCCTTTTCTACCAAGAGCTTGGACGGTTGCCTTCTTGCTAAGAACTTATTTTGACAGATGTAATGGTTACCCTAAGTGCATGCCCTTGCTAACCCCAGACCGATTTGGGAATTGAAACTCTTTCCTTGTTTCCCCGTTAGTGCTGCGAGACTAAAAGCCTGTTTTACGTCACTGACTCCCTTTTCTACCAAGGGTTAGAATGGTTGCCTTCTTGTGAAGGACTTGTTTTGACAGATGCCATCGTTACCCTGAGTGCATGCCCTTGCTAACCTCCGACCGATTTTGGAATTGAAACTCTTGTTTCCCCGTTTGTGCTGCGAGACTAAAAGCCGGTTTTACGTCACGGACTCCCTTTTCTACCAAGGGGTAGAACGGTTGCCTTCTTGTGAAGGACTTGTTTTGACAGATGTAATCGTTACCCTGCGTGCATGTCCTTGCTAACCCCAGACCGATTTGGAAATTGAAACTCTTTCCTTGTTTCCCCGTTAGTGCTGCGAGACTTGAAGCCGGTTTTACGTCACGGACTCCCTTTTCTACCAAGGGCTAGAACGTTTGCCTTCTTGCTAAGAACTTGTTTTGACAGATGTAATTGTTACCCTGAGTGCATGCCCTTGCTAACCTTAGACCGATTTGGGAATTGAAACTCTTTCCTTGTTTCCCCGTTAGTGCTGCGAGACTAAAAGCCGGTTTTACGTCACTGACTCCCTTTTCTACCAAGGGTTAGAACGGTTGCCTTCTTGTGAAGGACTTGTTTTGACAGATGCCATCGTTACCCTGAGTGCATGCCCTTGCTAACCTCAGACTGTGACGGGGCTCGAACTCCGGTAAGTATATCAATGGCATCCTCATTAGCTTTTAATCTTCTTTATTAGTGCCACAAATATATTTGTTTACTTTGCAAATGAAAGTAATGACATTTTTATCGCCAGCTCAAGTGATAGTTTCTCCTCTTTAAAGATTTTTTTTTGTTTTGTTTTATGTAAGTATTCCGCGTGTTTGTTTATTTTGTAGGTCAGAATTATGAAGTTTTTTTTTTCATCACCTAACGTGTATTTTTTTTTTTTTTTACTTTGTTTTTTTTTTGACATGTTCGATATCCAGAGTTTTTTTTTTTTTTTTTTTTTTTTTACCGGATATTTTATTTCTGGTAATATTGGTCCCGTACAGTCTAATTTATTTAACAGGAAATTAATATTCATGCAAACATGAAGTGAGTGAGAGAGAGAGAGAGAGAGAGAGAGAGAGAGAGAGAGAGAGAGAGAGAGAGAGAGAGAGGGGCGCCACGGTAACTCACTAATAAAGCACGCGAGTAGGGAAACAGCTAATATGGCTTCGACCCCACAACGAGGGCGTTATGAAGGGCATCCAGCCATAATCCCCCAGCTCCAATATATTTGTGTTCACCCCCCATTCGAAGGGGGAAAGTAATTGTGACGCATAAAACGGTGACAATTTGATTTACACGCATATACATGAGCCATTTTTCTCCTTATAAGGGAAGTGGCTGAGTCAAGGCAAAATACTCTGACTCTTTAGGAGGAAACTACAAAGGAGGGGATTCCCAGATCCCTTGTTCCGCCCCATTTAGTCGACTCTTACAACACGCAGGGGAACACGGAGGAAGTATTCTAGCCCCTCCTCCCTATTATATATAAAACTTCTTGAAAAATGTTTAGTAATGTTTTATAATGTAGTAAGCACTTAAGGGGGGTTTACACGGTTAAACGGTTCGTCGAACGCGGTTCGACAGACAAGTGTTTGAAGTGATGTTCGAACGTGTGAATGGGGTATTTGGTTGTCGAACACGTTCGACAAACGTGTTCGGCAACCAAAATACCTCGTTCACACGTTCGAACATCACTTCAAACACTTGTCTGTCGAACCGCGTTCGACGAACCGTTTGACCGTGTAAACCCCCCTTTTCTTTGAGCTTCTAGGTTCTAGATCACTGGAATGTTTTTGTTATTTGTTCTTTGCTCTGTAGATTGACAGCAGTGTTTTTGTTTGGCCGTTCAGTGTATTGCTATTTCTTCTTCTTCGTCTACATCTTTTCCCACTTTTATGTGAGGTCGATGTTTCTGGCCTGTGTTCTCCCTATGTTCCTGTCCCATACCTCATCACCCATCAAACCTTTAGACCTCAGGTCGTCATTGATGCAATCCATCCACCTACGCTTTGGTCTCCCTCTCCTTCTCCTACCCTGTATATCCATTTCCATCACCCTCCTCCCAACGCACTGTTCATCCCTCCTAACGACATGACCATACCACCTAGTTCTGTGCATCACTCTTAAGCCCTATTTTGGACGTGGACAAAACGGAGCTGCCTTTCCTAACGACCCACGATGGGCATGCATGTACACACACACACACACACACACAC
>JAXCGZ010016271.1:7500-24651 GCA_037179515.1 Halocaridina rubra
TCATTTTAGCATTTAATTCAATTCCCAATCTCATTCGGGCCATGAAATAACCAATTAAGCACATTACATATGTGAAAACATGAATAATTTTTTACCCCGACTGGGACTCGAACCTAGGAATTATGATTACTAAGTCAAGGCGCTACCACTACACCACAGAAGGTTAAAAGGAATCCAACCTTATAGCTTATATCTGCTATACTTAGGAATGAACGCATTCTAACTGAATGCCACTATGTTCATATTACAGATTCCCCAACCTCACTCGTGGCTTCATTTTAGCATTTAATTCAATTCCCAATCTCATTTGAGCCATGAAATAACCAATTAAGCACATTACATATGTGAAAACATGAATAAGTTTTTATCCCGACCAGGACTCGAACCTAGGACTTATGATTAATAAATCAAGGCGCTACCACTACACCACAAAAGGTTAAAAGGAATCCAACCTTATAGCTTATATCTGCTATACTTAGGAATGAACGCATTCTAACTGAATGCCACTGTGTTCATATTACAGATTCCCCAACCTCACTCGTGGCTTCATTTTAGCATTTAATTCAATTCCCAATCTCATTCGGGCCATGAAATAACCAATTAAGCACATTACATATGTGAAAACATGAATAATTTTTTACCACGACCGCGACTCGAACCTAGGACTTATGATTACTAAGTCAAGGAGCTACCACTACACCACAGAAGGTTAAAAGGAATCCAACCTTATAGCTTATATCCGCTATACTTAGGAATGAACGCATTCTAACTGAATGCCACAATGTTCATATTACAGATTCCCCAACCTCACTCGTGGTTTCATTTTAGCTTTTAATTCAATTCCCAATCTCATTCGGGCCATGAAATAACCAATTAAGCACATTACATATGTGAAAACATGAAAAATTTTTTACCCCGACCAGGACTCGAACCTAGGACTTATGATTACTAAGTCAAGGCGCTACCACTACACCACAGAAGGTTAAAAGGAATCCAACTTTATAGCTTATATCTGCTATACTTAGGAATGAACGCATTCTAACTGAATGCCACTATGTTCATATTACAGATTCCCCAACCTCACTCAAGGCTTCATTTTAGCATTTAATTCAATTCCCAATCTCATTCGGGCCATGAAATAACCAATTAAGCACATTACATATGTGAAAACATGAATAATTTTTTACCCCGACCGGAACTCGAACCTATGAATTATGATTACTAAGTCAAGGCGCTACCACTACACCACAGAAGGTTAAAAGGAATCCAACCTTATAGCTCATATTTGCTATACTTAGGAATGAACGCATTCTAACTGAATGCCACTATGTTCATATTACAGATTCCCCAAACTCACTTTTGGCTTCATTTTAGCATTTAATTCAATTCCCAATCTCATTCGGGCAATGAAATAACCAATTAAGCACATTACATATGTGAAAACATGAATCATTTTATACTCTGACCAGGACCCGAACCTAGGACTCATGATTACTAAGTCAAGGCGCTACCACTAAACCACAGAAGGTTAAAAGGAAACCAACCTTATAGCTTATATCTGCTATACTTAGGAATGAACGCATTCTAACTGAATGCCACTATGTTCATATTACAGATTCCCCAACCTCACTCGTGGCTTCATTTTAGCATTTAATTCAATTCCCAATCTCACGCGGGCCATGAAATAACCAATTAAGCACATTACATATGTGAAAACATGAATAATTTTTTACCCCGACCGGGACTCGAACCTAGGACTTATGATTACTATGTCAAGGTGCTACCACTACACCACATAAGGTTAAAAGGAATCCAACCTTATAGCTTATATCTGCTATGCTTAGGAATGAACGCATTATAACTGAATGCCACTATGTTCATATTACAGATTCCCCAACCTCACTCGTGGCTTCATTTTAGCATTTAATTCAATTCCCAATCTTGTTCGGGCCATGAAATAACCAATTAAGCACATTACATATGTGAAAACATGAATCATTTTTTACTCCGACCGGAACTCGAACCTAGGACTTATGATTACTAAGTCAAGGCGCTACCACTACACCACAGAAGGTTAAAAGGAATCCAACCTTATAGCTTATATCTGCTATACTTAGGAATGAACGCATTCTAACTGAATGCCACTATGTTCATATTACAGATTCCCCAACCTCACTCGTGGCTTCATTTTAGCGTTTAATTCAATTCCCAATCTCATTCGAGCCATGAAATAACCAGTTAAGCACATTACATATGTGAAAACATGAATCATTTTTTACCCCGACCGGGACTCGAACCTAGGACTTACGATTACTAAGTCAAGGCGCTACCACTACACCACAGAAGGTTAAAAGGAATCCAACCTTATAGCTTATATCTGCTATACTTAGGAATGAACGCATTCTAACTGAATGCCACTATGTTCATATTACAGATTTCCCAACCTCACTCGTGGCTTCATTTTAGCATTTAATTCAATTCCCAATCTTATGCGGGCCATGAAATAACCAATTAAGCACATTACATATGTGAAAAAATGAATCATTTTTTACCCCGTCCGGGACTCGAACCTAGGACATATGATTACTAAGTCAAGGCGCTACCAGCTACACCACAGAAGGTTAAAAGGAATCCAACCTTATAGCTTATATCTGCTATACTTAGGAATGAACGCATTCTAACTGAATGCCACTATGTTCATATTACAGATTCCTCAACCTCACACGTGGCTTCATTTTAGCAATTAATTCAATTCCCAATCTCATTCGGGCAATGGAGTAACATATTAAGCACATTACATATGTGAAAACATGAATCATTTTTTACCCCGACCGGGATACGAACCTAGGAATTATGATTACTAAGTTAAGGCGCTACCACTACACCACATAAAGTTAAAAGGAATCCAACCTTATAGCTTATATCTGCTATACTTAGGAATGAACGCATTCTAACTGAATGCCACTATGTTCATATTACAGATTCCCCAACCTCACTCGTGGCTTCATTTTAGCATTTAATTCAATTCCCAATATCATTCGGGCCATGAAATAACCAATTAAGCACATTACATATGTGAAAACATGAATAATTTTTTACCCCGAACGAGACTCGAACCTAGGACTTATGATTACTAAGTCAAGGCGCTACCACTACACCACATAAGGTTAAAAGGAATCCAACCTTAAAGCTTATATCTGCTATACTTAGGAATGAATGCATTCTAACTGAATGCCACTATTTTCATATTACAGATTCCCCAACCTCACTCGTGGCTTCATTTTAGCATTTAATTCAATTCCCAATCTCATGCGGGCCATGAAATACCCAATTAAGCACATTACATATGTGAAAACATGAATAATTTTTTACCACGACCGCGACTCGAACGTGCGACTTATGATTTCTAAGTCAAGGCGCTACCACTACACCACAAAAGGTTAAAAGGAATCCAACCTTATAGCTTATATCTGCTATACTTAGGAATGAACGCATTCTAACTGAATGCCACTATGTTCATATTACAGATTCCCCAACCTCATTCGTGGCTTCATTTTAGCATTTAATTCAATTCCCAATCTCATTCGGGCCATGAAATAACCAATTAAGCACATTACATATGTGAAAACATGAATCATTTTTTACATGAAGAAGAGAAGAAAAATTTTCGTTACAGAATACTTCCAGACAAAGGGGAGATAAAGAAGATAATGACAGAAGATCAGGGGATGGGGCCTCATTAACATTGTTATACACAAATGCTGATGGATTAGCTGGTAAGGCAGTAGAATTAAAAGATAGGATTCACAACAGTAAGGCAGATATAGTAGCAATTACAGAGACTAAGTTGAGTGAGGACATAAACAGTGTCACAGTTTTTCCTAAGGGCTTCAGAATACTAAGGGTTGAAAGATGTGAGAGGACTGGTGGAGGGATAGCACTGCTCATAAGTGAGAGGATTCAAGTTGAAGAAATAAACTTGGCTATAGAAAGTGAGTTCAGGGAATTTCTTGTTGCTCGCATAAATACTGGGTCAGAGAGCATTATAATAACTGTTGTATACAACCCACCAAGGAACCAAAATAGGCTTGAAATTTATGAGGAAAGTCATATAGGTACTATTGAAGTCATAAACTCAGTTGTTAACATGGCACGGGAGAAAAAATGTAGGATTTTGATTATGGGAGACTTTAATCATAAAGAGATAGATTGGATAAATCTTGACCCACACAGTGGTGAGGACTCATTTGGGGCAAGATTCCTAGATTGCATACAAGGGAATTTCCTACACCAACATGTAATGGAACCAACAAGAGCCAGGGGTGGGGATGAGCCATCACTACTTGATCTAGTGTTCACAGATAATGTGTTGGATATTGAAAATATTGAGTATGAACCACCAATTGGAAAGAGTGACCACTGTGTGTTGTTGATGGAGTATATCATTGAAGATATTCTTCCTGAGAGTAGAGGCACTGAGGACATGAGGAGGAACTATCGGAAAGGAGATTACATCAAAATGAATGAGCTTTTTGCAGTTATTGACTGGAGAACCTTATTTTACAACAAATCTGTACAAGAAATGTATGACATCTTTTGTGAGAAATATGGGAAGATAGTAGATTGCTGCATACCTGTCACCAAAGTAGGTGTAATTCATGCCAGAGAGAAATGGTTCGATAATGGGTGTAAAAGAGCTAAGGAGTGGAGAGACAAATGCTGGAAAAGGTATAGGAGGAGAAAAAACATAAATGCCTGGCAAACCTACAAAAGAGCAAGAAATGACTACCTAAGTAAAAGGAGAGAGGCAGAGAGAGATTATGAGAGGGACATCACCAGGAAGGCTAAAGAAAATCCCAAGCTTTTCCACAGCTTTATCAGAGGAAAACTGAAGGTAAAAGAACAGGTTTTAAGGCTAAAGAGAGCTGATGGAAGCATCACTGAGACGGACGAAGAGATCTGCAAAGAATTGAACAAGGAGTTTCAGTCAGTATTTACAGTAGAAAATACCCCACCCCCTCAGATTGCAGTGATAGAAGCTCAAGGGCCGGTATTAGAGAACATCAACCTTACAGCCACAGAGGTATGCAAAGCGCTGATGGATTTAGATGTTCATAAAGCTACAGGTCCTGATGACATATCCCCTCATGTGCTTAAAAAATGCGCAAACACAATATCAGTGGCACTAAGTATCATATTTAAGGAGTCACTGGAGTCGGGGAAGATTCCAAGATGCTAGAAACAAGCAAATGTGATACCTATCTTCAAAAAGAGAAGGAGGGATGCGGCTCTGAACTATAGACCAGTTTCCTTGACCAGCATAGTTTGCAAAGTTATGGAGAAACTACTAAGGAAACATATCTCTCTTCACTTGGAATCCTTCAACTTTTTGTCAGTGAGGCAACATGGCTTCAGAGAAGGTAGATCAACAGTAACAAACTTATTAGAATTTTATGATGAGGTAAGCCAAATCTTACAGGAAAGAGAGGGCTGGGCAGATTGCATATTCCTAGACTTCCAGAAAGCGTTTGACACTGTTCCACATGGGAGACTTATTAGGAAGCTGCAATCAATGGCTAGAATAGGTGGAAATGTCTTGGAATGGATAAAAACTTACTTAGAAGGAAGGGAACAGAGGGTTAGAGTAAGACACTCAGTGTCTGAATGGAGAAGAGTTAGTAGTGGAGTTCCACAGGGTTCAGTTTTAGGGCCACTTTTGTTCCTTGTATATGTAAATGACCTACCAGAGTCTGTAAATTCATTCATGAATATGTTTGCAGATGATGCAAAGATTGTGAAGAAAGTAAAAAACGAGAACAATGGTAGAGAACTTCAGGAGGATCTAAATAATCTGCATGAGTGGTCAGAAAAGTGGCTAATGAAATTCAATACCTCAAAATGTAAGGTAATGAGAATGGGTACAAGTGCAAGAAGGCCCAAGCTTGACTACGCGGTGGCTGGAGTACAACTTCAAGAGACAGAAAATGAGAGAGATCTAGGAGTAAACATACTGGCAGATTTGTCTCCAAAAATACATATATATGGCGTAGTAAGGGCAGCATATGCATTCTTATCAAATGTAAGGGTAGCCTTCAGGCACATGGACAAGGAAATGTTCAGAAATATTTATATAACCTATGTGAGGCCAAAACTCGAATATGCAGCCCCCTTTTGGAATCCGCACTTGAAAAAGCACATAGATAAGCTTGAAAAAGTTCAAAGACATGCCACGAAACTGGTGCCAGAAATACGCAATCTCGGTTATGATGAGAGGCTGAGGGAATTAGACTTGCCATCACTCGAAGCTAGAAGAGTAAGGGGGGATATGGTGACAGTCTTTAAATTCCTTCATGGTTATGATAGAGTGGATAGGGATCGATATTTCGATATGGCTGGCTCTAGAACTAGAGGTCATAGTTTGAAGCTTCGTAAGAAAACTTCTTTGCAGGATGTAAGGAAATACTTTTTCAGTGTAAGAATAGTTGATAATTGGAATTCGCTAAGCGAGGAGGTAGTTAATGCTATCTCAATCCATAGTTTTAAGGACAGGTACGATAAGTATCACTAAGTCTAAAATGGAACCGATCAGGAGACGGGAAGATACGTGCTTTGGGCTCTTTCCCGTAAACACAATTAGGTAATTACAATTAGGTAATCACCCCGACCGCGACTCGAACGTGCGACTTATGATTACTAAGTCAAGGCGCTACCACTACACTACAGAAGGTTAAAAGGAATCCAACCTTATAGCTTATATCTGCTATACTTAGGAATGAACGCATTTTAACTGAATGCCACTATGTTCATATTACAGATTCCCCATCCTCACTCGTGGCTTCATTTTAGCATTTAATTCACTTCCCAATCTCATTCAAGCCATGAAATAATCTATTAAGCACATTACATACGTGAAAACATGAATAATTTTTTACCCCGACCGTTACTCGAACCTAGAACTTATGATTACTAATTCAAGGCGCTACTACTACACCACAGAAGGTTAAAAGGAATCCAACCTTATAGCTTATATCTGCTATACTTAGGAATAAATGCATTCTAACTGAATGCCACTATGTTCATAGTACAGATTCCCCAACCTCACTAGTGGCTTCATTTTAGCATTTAATTCAATTCCCAATCTCATTCGGGCCATGAAATAACCAATTAAGCACATTACATATGTGAAAACATGAATAATTTTTTACCCCGACCGGAACTCGAACCTAGGAATTATGATTACTAAGTCAAGGCGCTACCACTACACCACAGAAGGTTAAAAGGAATCCAACCTTATAGCTTATATCTGCTATACTTAGGAATGAACGCATTCTAACTGAATGCCAATATGTTCATATTACAGATTCCTCAACCTCACTTGTGGCTTCATTTTAGCATTTAATTCAATTCCCAATCTCATTCGGGCAATGAAATAACCAATTAAGCACATTACATATGTGAAAACATGAATCATTTTTTACCCCGACCGGGACCCGAACCTAGGACTCATGATTTCTAAGTCAAGGCGCTACCACTACACCACAGAAGGTTAAAAGGAATCCAACCTTATAGCTTATATATGCTATACTTAGGAATAAACGCATTCTAACTGAATGCCACTATGTTCATATTACAGATTCCCCAACCTCACTCGTGGCTTCATTTTAGCATTTAATTCAATTCCCAATCTCATTCGGACCATGAAATAACCAATTAAGCACATTACATATGTGAAAACAAGAATCATTTTTTACCCCGACTAGGACTCGAACCTAGGACTTATGATTACTAAGTCAAGGCGCTACCACTACACCACATAAGGTTAAAAGGAATCCAACCTTATAGCTTATATCTGCTATACTTAGGAATGATCGCATTCTAACTGAATGCCACTATGTTCATATTACAGATTCCCCAACCTCACTCGTGGCTTCATTTTAGCAATTAATTCAATTCCCAATCTCATTCGGGCCATGAAATAACCAATTAAGCACATTACATATGTGAAAACATGAATAATTTTTTACCCCGACCAGGACCCGAAAAAGGACTTATGATTACTAAGTCAAGGCGCTACCACTACACCACATAAGGTTAAAAGGAATCCAACCTTATAGCTTATATCTGCTATACTTAGGAATGAACGCATTATAACTGAATGCCACTATGTTCATATTACAGATTCCCCAACCTCACTCGTGGCTTCATTTTAGCATTTAATTCAATTCCCAATCTTGTTCGGGCCATGAAATAACTAATTAAGCACATTACATATGTGAAAACATGAATCATTTTTTACTCCGACCGGAACTTGAACCTAGGACTTATGATTACTAAGTCAAGGCGCTACCACTACACCACAGAAGGTTAAAAGGAATCCAACCTTATAGCTTATATCTGCAATACTTAGGAATGAACGCATTCTAACTGAATGCCACTATGTTCATATTACAGATTCCAGAACCTCACTCGTGGCTTCATTTTAGCATTTAATTCAATTCCCAATCTCATTCGGGCCATGAAATAACCAGTTAAGCACATTACATATGTGAAAACATGAATCATTTTTTACCCCGACCGGGACTCGAACCTAGGACTTACTATTACTAAGTCAAGGCGCTACCACTACACCACAGAAGGTTAAAAGGAATCCAACCTTATAGCTTATATCTGCTATACTTAGGAATGAACGCATTCTAACTGAATGCCACTATGTTCATATTACAGATTTCCCAACCTCACTCGTGGCTTCATTTTAGCATTTAATTCAATTCCCAATCTTATGCGGGCCATGAAATAACCAATTAAGCACATTACATATGTGAAAACATGAATCATTTTTTACCCCTACCGGGACTCGAACCTAGGACATATGATTACTAAGTCAAGGCGCTACCAGCTACACCACAGAAGGTTAAAAGGAATCCAACCTTATAGCTTATATCTGCTATACTTAGGAATGAACGCATTCTAACTGAATGCCACTATGTTCATATTACAGATTTCTCAACCTCACACGTGGCTTCATTTTAGCAATTAATTCAATTCCCAATCTCATTCGGGCAATGGAGTAACATATTAAGCACATTACATATGTGAAAACATGAATCATTTTTTACCCCGACCGGGATACGAACCTAGGAATTATGATTACTAAGTCAAGGCGCTACCACTACACCACATAAAGTTAAAAGGAATCCAACCTTATAGCTTATATCTGCTATACTTAGGAATGAACGCATTCTAACTGAATGCCACTATGTTCATATTACAGATTCCCCAACCTCACTCGTGGCTTCATTTTAGCATTTAATTCAATTCCCAATATCATTCGGGCCATGAAATAACCACTTAAGCACATTACATATGTGAAAACAAGAATAATTTTTTACCCCGAACGAGACTCGAACCTAGGACTTATGATTACTAAGTCAAGGCGCTACCACTACACCACATAAGGTTAAAAGGAATCCAACCTTAAAGCTTATATCTGCTATACTTAGGAATGAACGCATTCTAACTGAATGCCACTATGTTCATATTACAGATTCCCCAACCTCACTCGTGGGTTCATTTTAGCATTTAATTCAATTCCCTATCTCATTTGGGCCATGAAATAACCAATTAAGCACATTACATATGTTAAAACATGAATCATTTTTTACCCCGACCGGGACTCGAACCTATTACTTATGATTACTAAGTCAAGGCGCTACCACTGCACCACAGAAGGTTAAAAAGAATTCATCCTTATAGCTTATATCTGCTATACTTAGGAATGAACGCATTCTAACTGATTGCCACTATGTTCATATTACAGATTCCCCAACCTCACTCGTGGCTTCATTTTAGCATTTAATTCAATTCCCAATCTCATTCGGGCCATGAAATAACCAATTAAGCACATTACATATGTGAAACCATGAATCACTTTTTACCCCGACCGGGAATCGAACCTAGGACTTATGATTACTAAGTCAAGGCGCTACCACTACACCACAGAAGGTTAAAAGGAATACAACCTTATAGCTTATATCTGCTATACTTAGGAATGAACGCATTCTAACTGAATGCCACTATGTTCATATTACAGATTCCCCAACCTCACTCGTGGCTTCATTTTAGCATTTAATTCAATTCCCAATCTCATTCGGGCCATGAAATAACCAATTAAGCACATTACATATGTGAAAACACGAATCATTTTTTACTCTGACCGGAACTCGAACCTAGGAATTATGATTAGTAAATCATTGCGTTACCACTACACCACAGAAGGATAAAAGGAATCCAACCTTATAGCTTATATCTGCTATACTTAGGAATGAACGCATTCTAACTGAATGCCACTATGTTCATATTACAGATTCCCCAACCTCACTCGTGGCTTCATTTAGAATTTAATTCAATTCCTAATCTCATTCGGGCCATGAAATAACCAATTAAGTACATTACATATGTGAAAACATGAATCATTTTTTACCCCGACCGGGACTCGAACCTAGGACTTATGATTACTAAGTCAAGGCGCTACCACTACACCACATAAGGTTAAAAGGAATCCAACCTTATAGCTTATATCTGCTATACTTAGGAATGAACGCAGTCTAACTGAATGCCACTATGTTCATATTACAGATTCCCCAACCTCACTCGTGGCTTCATTTTAGCAATTAATTCAATTCCCAATCCTATTCGGGCCATGAAATAACCAATTAAGCACATTACATATGTGAAAACATGAATCATTTTTTACCCAGACTGGGAGTCGAACCTAGGACTTATAATTACTAAGTCAAGGCGCTACCACTACACCACAGAAGGTTAAAAGTAATCCAACCTTATAGCTTATATCTGCTATACTTAGGAATGAACGCATTCTAACTGAATGCCACTATGTTCATATTACAGATTCCTCAACCACACTCGTGGCTTCATATTAGCATTTAAATTAATTCCCAATCTCATTCGGTCCATGAATTAACCAATTAAGCACATTACATATGTGAAAACATGAATCATTTTTTACCCCGACCGGGACTCGAACCTAGGACTTATGATTACTAAGTCAAGGCGCTACCACTACACCACATAAGGTTAAAAGGAATCCAACCTTATAGCTAATATCTGCTATACTTAGGAATGAACGTAGTCTAACTGAATGCCACTATGTTCGTATTACAGATTCCCCAACCTCACTCGTGGCTTCATTTTAGCATTTAATTCAATTCCCAATCCCATTCGGGCCATGAAATAACCAATTAAGCACATTATATATGTGAAAACATGAATCATTTTTTACCCCGACCGGGACTCGAACCTAGGACTTATAATTACTAAGTCAAGGCGCTACCACTACACCACAGAAGGTTAAAAGGAATCCAACCTTATAGCTTATATCTGCTATGCTTAGGAATGAACGCATTCTAACTGAATGCCACTATGTTCATATTACAGATTCCCCAACCTCACTCGTGGCTTAATTTTAGCATTTAATTCAATTCCCAATCTCATTCTGGTCATGAAATACCCAATTAAGCACCTTATATATGTGAAAACATGAATCATTTTTTACCCCGACCGGGACTCGAATCTAGGACTTATGATTACTAAGTCAAGGCGCTACCACTACACCACAGAAGGTTAAAAGGAATCCAACCTTATAGCTTATATCTGCTATACTTAGGAATGAACGCATTCTAACTGAATGCCACTATGTTCATATTACAGATTCCTCAACCACACTCGTGGCTTCATTTTAGCATTTAATTCAATTCCCAATCTCATTCGGGCCATGAAATAACCAATTAAGCACATTACATATGTGAAAACATGAATCCTTTTTTACCCCGACCGGGACTCGAACCTAGGACTTATAATTACTAAGTCAAGGCGCTACCACTACACCATATAAGGTTAAAATGAATCCAACCTTATTGCTTATATCTGCTATGCTTAGGAATGAATGCATTCTAACTGAATGCCACTATGTTCGTAATACAGATTCCCCAACCTCACTCGTGGCTTCATTTTAGCATTTAATTCAATTCCCAATCTCATTCGGGTCATGAAATACCCAATTAAGCACATTATATATGTGAAAATATGAATAATTTTTTACCCCGACCGGGACTCGAACCTAGGACTTATGATTACTAAGTCAAAGCGCTACCTCTACATCATAGAAGGGAAAAAGGAATCCAACCTTATAGCTTATATCTGCTATACTTAGGAATGAACGCATTCTAACTGAATGCCACTATGTTCATATTACAGATTCCCCAACCTCACTCGTGGCTTCATTTTAGCAATTAATTCAATTCCCAATCTCATTCGGGCCATGAAATAACCAATAAAGCACATTACATATGTGAAAACATGAATCATTTTTTACCCCAACCGGGACTCGAACCTAGGACTTATGATTACTAAGTCAAGGCACTACCACTACTCTACAGAATGTTAAAAGGAATCCAACCTTATTGCTTATATATGCTATACTTAGGAATGAACGCATTCTAACTGAATGCCACTATGTTCATATTACAGATTCCCCAACCTCACTCGTGGCTTCATTTTAGCATTTAATTCAATTCCCAATCTCATGCGGGCCATGAAATAACCACTTAAGCACATTACATATGTGAAAACATGAATCATTTTTTACTCCGACCGGGACTCGAACCTAGGACTTATGATTACCAAGTCAAGGTGCTAGCACTACACCACAGAAGGTTAAAAGGAATCCAACCTTATAGCTTATATCTGCTATGCTTAGGAATGAATGCATTCTAACTGAATGCCACTATGTTCATATTACAGATTCCCCTACCTCACTCGTGGCTTCATTTTAGCATTAATTCAATTCCCAATTTCATTCAGGCCATGGAATAACCAATTAAGCACATTACATATGTGAAAACATGAATCATTTTTAATCCCTACCGGGACTCGAACCTAGGACTTATGATTACTAAGTCAAGGCGCTACCACTACACCACAGAATATTTAAAGGAATCCAACCTTATAGCTTATATCTGCTATACTTAGGAATGAACGCATTCTAACTGAATGCGACTATGTTCATATTACAGATTCCCCAACCTCACTCGTGGCTTCATTTTAGCATTTAATTCAATTCCCAATCTCATGCGGGCCATGAAATAACCAATTAAGCATATTACATATGTGAAAACATGAATCATTTTTTACCCCGACCGGGACTCGAACCTAGGACTTATGATTACTAAGTCAAGGCGCTACCACTACACTACAGAAGGTTAAAAGGAATCCAACCTTATAGCTTATATCTGCTATACTTAGGAATGAACGCATTTTAACTGAATGCCACTATGTTCATATTACAGATTCCCCATCCTCACTCGTGGCTTCATTTTAGCATTTAATTCACTTCCCAATCTCATTCAAGCCATGAAATAATCTATTAAGCACATTACATACGTGAAAACATGAATAATTTTTTACCCCGACCGTTACTCGAACCTAGAACTTATGATTACTAATTCAAGGCGCTACTACTACTCCACAGAAGGTTAAAAGGAATCCAACCTTATAGCTTATATCTGCTATACTTAGGAATAAATGCATTCTAACTGAATGCCACTATGTTCATAGTACAGATTCCCCAACCTCACTAGTGGCTTCATTTTAGCATTTAATTCAATTCCCAATCTCATTCGGGCCATGAAATAACCAATTAAGCACATTACATATGTGAAAACATGAATAATTTTTTACACCGACCGGAACTCGAACCTAGGAATTATGATTACTAAGTCAAGGCGCTACCACTACACCACAGAAGGTTAAAAGGAATCCAACCTTATAGCTTATATCTGCTATACTTAGGAATGAACGCATTCTAACTGAATGCCAATATGTTCATATTACAGATTCCTCAACCTCACTTGTGGCTTCATTTTAGCATTTAATTCAATTCCCAATCTCATTCGGGCAATGAAATAACCAATTAAGCACATTACATATGTGAAAACATGAATCATTTTTTACCCCGACCGGGACCCGAACCTAGGACTCATGATTTCTAAGTCAAGGCGCTACCACTACACCACAGAAGGTTAAAAGGAATCCAACCTTATAGCTTATATATGCTATACTTAGGAATAAACGCATTCTAACTGAATGCCACTATGTTCATATTACAGATTCCCCAACCTCACTCGTGGCTTCATTTTAGCATTTAATTCAATTCCCAATCTCATTCGGACCATGAAATAACCAATTAAGCACATTACATATGTGAAAACAAGAATCATTTTTTACCCCGACTAGGACTCGAACCTAGGACTTATGATTACTAAGTCAAGGCGCTACCACTACACCACATAAGGTTAAAAGGAATCCAACCTTATAGCTTATATCTGCTATACTTAGGAATGATCGCATTCTAACTGAATGCCACTATGTTCATATTACAGATTCCCCAACCTCACTCGTGGCTTCATTTTAGCAATTAATTCAATTCCCAATCTCATTCGGGTAATGAAATAACCAATTAAGCACATTACATATGTGAAAACATGAATAATTTTTTACCCCGACAAGGACCCGAAAAAGGACTTATGATTACTAAGTCAAGGCGCTACCACTACACCACATAAGGTTAAAAGGAATCCAACCTTATAGCTTATATCTGCTATACTTAGGAATGAACGCATTATAACTGAATGCCACTATGTTCATATTACAGATTCCCCAACCTCACTCGTGGCTTCATTTTAGCATTTAATTCAATTCCCAATCTTGTTCGGGCCATGAAATAACTAATTAAGCACATTACATATGTGAAAACATGAATCATTTTTTACTCCGACCGGAACTTGAACCTAGGACTTATGATTACTAAGTCAAGGCGCTACCACTACACCACAGAAGGTTAAAAGGAATCCAACCTTATAGCTTATATCTGCTATACTTAGGAATGAACGCATTCTAACTGAATGCCACTATGTTCATATTACAGATTCCCCAACCTCACTCGTGGCTTCATTTTAGCATTTAATTCAATTCCCAATCTCATTCGGGCCATGAAATAACCAGTTAAGCACATTACATATGTGAAAACATGAATCATTTTTTACCCCGACCGGGACTCGAACCTAGGACTTACTATTACTAAGTCAAGGCGCTACCACTACACCACAGAAGGTTAAAAGGAATCCAACCTTATAGCTTATATCTGCTATACTTAGGAATGAACGCATTCTAACTGAATGCCACTATGTTCATATTACAGATTTCCCAACCTCACTCGTGGCTTCATTTTAGCATTTAATTCAATTCCCAATCTTATGCGGGCCATGAAATAACCAATTAAGCACATTACATATGTGAAAACATGAATCATTTTTTACCCCTACCGGGACTCGAACCTAGGACATATGATTACTAAGTCAAGGCGCTACCAGCTACACCACAGAAGGTTAAAAGGAATCCAACCTTATAGCTTATATCTGCTATACTTAGGAATGAACGCATTCTAACTGAATGCCACTATGTTCATATTACAGATTTCTCAACCTCACACGTGGCTTCATTTTAGCAATTAATTCAATTCCCAATCTCATTCGGGCAATGGAGTAACATATTAAGCACATTACATATGTGAAAACATGAATCATTTTTTACCCCGACCGAGATACGAACCTAGGAATTATGATTACTAAGTCAAGGCGCTACCACTACACCACATAAAGTTAAAAGGAATCCAACCTTATAGCTTATATCTGCTATACTTAGGAATGAACGCATTCTAACTGAATGCCACTATGTTCATATTACAGATTCCCCAACCTCACTCGTGGCTTCATTTTAGCATTTAATTCAATTCCCAATATCATTCGGGCCATGAAATAACCAATTAAGCACATTACATATGTGAAAACAAGAATAATTTTTTACCCCGAACGAGACTCGAACCTAGGACTTATGATTACTAAGTCAAGGCGCTACCACTACACCACATAAGGTTAAAAGGAATCCAACCTTAAAGCTTATATCTGCTATACTTAGGAATGAACGCATTCTAACTGAATGCCACTATGTTCATATTACAGATTCCCCAACCTCACTCGTGGGTTCATTTTAGCATTTAATTCAATTCCCTATCTCATTTGGGCCATGAAATAACCAATTAAGCACATTACATATGTTAAAACATGAATCATTTTTTACCCCGACCGGGACTCGAACCTATTACTTATGATTACTAAGTCAAGGCGCTACCACTACACCACAGAAGGTTAAAAAGAATTCATCCTTATAGCTTATATCTGCTATACTTAGGAATGAACGCATTCTAACTGATTGCCACTATGTTCATATTACAGATTCCCCAACCTCACTCGTGGCTTCATTTTAGCATTTAATTCAATTCCCAATCTCATTCGGGCCATGAAATAACCAATTAAGCACATTACATATGTGAAACCATGAATCACTTTTTACCCCGACCGGGAATCGAACCTAGGACTTATGATTACTAAGTCAAGGCGCTACCACTACACCACAGAAGGTTAAAAGGAATACAACCTTATAGCTTATATCTGCTATACTTAGGAATGAACGCATTCTAACTGAATGCCACTATGTTCATATTACAGATTCCCCAACCTCACTCGTGGCTTCATTTTAGCATTTAATTCAATTCCCAATCTCATTCGGGCCATGAAATAACCAATTAAGCACATTACATATGTGAAAACATGAATCATTTTTTACTCTGACCGGAACTCGAACCTAGGAATTATGATTAGTAAATCATTGCGTTACCACTACACCACAGAAGGATAAAAGGAATCCAACCTTATAGCTTATATCTGCTATACTTAGGAATGAACGCATTCTAACTGAATGCCACTATGTTCATATTACAGATTCCCCAACCTCACTCGTGGCTTCATTTAGAATTTAATTCAATTCCTAATCTCATTCGGGCCATGAAATAACCAATTAAGTACATTACATATGTGAAAACATGAATCATTTTTTACCCCGACCGGGACTCGAACCTAGGACTTATGATTACTAAGTCAAGGCGCTACCACTACACCACATAAGGTTAAAAGGAATCCAACCTTATAGCTTATATCTGCTATACTTAGGAATGAACGC